>OMNV01000140.1:0-35093 GCA_900303265.1 Brotula barbata | reverse complement strand
AATATGTTGGGGGGGGGGGGGGGGGCACCGCGAGAAAAAGTTAGAATCTGAAAAAACTGCTAAAGAAACAACCTGGAACCCCCAGCGTCTTATTTTAAATCCTAAAGACTATTCCAATTTATTTGAGTATTTTCCTTTAAATACATTTCCATGATTCCTAAATTTTGATCCCTCGCTGAACAATCTTTTCTTTTTCTTTGCCAAAGTTACAAATAAGATAAACTGATGTAAAATTAAGATCACTTAAGGAAAAAAAAAGAATTGTCGTCTTGTCTGCAAAATATAACAAATGCTGCATTTCTTAGTGGGTTGACACTTTGATACAATTTCACAACTGGGACCCGACAATACTTTGGTCCCACAATATTGACCTATCACAGCTATACTGATATCGGTGTATATGTCCACTGATATGCGGCGATATTAAAACATTAAGGCAGAAAGAGATTCTGGATGTTTGAATAAAGTCCAATGTCAGATATCCTGTTCCCATGACATATATTTATCACAAGTGTTTGATAACCACATTTGAGGGAATGTTGCAAAATGTGGGGAAATATATATGGATGGAATTTTCTTACTCCCAAATATCAGTATCGGCATCAGCCCCAAGGATCAAATATGGGTCGGGCACTAGTCACAACAGGAACGCCTTAAATCTACTCTTGACAGGACAAATAAAGGCAGACCAGCTAAACAGTGCATGGGCATGTTAGATACGCTGTGTCGCAAACTAAAATAGAATTTCCTTTTGTCAATTTCTTGTACTTTGAATTTAATGCTAGTAATATCAAGTTGCATCAACTTAGTGTCTTAGGAAGAATACTGTTAAGGTTTCAAACTACTTACCCTGTGGAATTTTGAACCCTTAGATCCAGAAGTGGGATGACCAGAGAGAAGAGGGAAACTTCCCAGGGAAAATTTAACGCTGCCGTCCTGAAAGTTAAAAGTTGACAGCTGAATGTTTGTTTGTATCTGTGGTCGGGGTCCAGGCGACTCTGAATCCACCTTCCTGCTAATGATCTTCTGAAGAGGAGCATGCTGTGTAAATGAATGGTCTTTCCTCACAAACACCACAACATGTACAGCAGATTCCACATTAAAAAAAAAAAAAAAAATCCACAACGTTTAAAGACATCTGCTGTCCCTCGTCTTTTGCTCTCAACAAGTGGCTGATGAAAACCGATGGAAACCAGGTGTTTTATTCATGTTAATGAACTTGCAACAAAAATACACATTTTAACAAAATTAGAAAAATAATGAAATATTCCAACAAAAAAGTCAATAGTGGCCACTGATGAAACTGAGACAGACTACTGACCACTGTTGCTGTTGGATGTGATGAACATACATATAGTATTACAGAAAGCTGCATTTAATATACGATGTGATGCCTCCCATTGTGTGCAAAGAAGACGACGGTATATCTTAAACTACCAGTGAACCACTTAATGCATCGATAGAAATCTTCAAAGAAACCCATTAGGTTTGGTTATATATTAGCCAACACTTAAATTATTAATAGATACAAATTAGTGTCTGCATAGCATTCAGATTATGGGTTCTCTTACAGAAGGATGGGGGCTAATTGACGCGGCTCAGACATGGCTAAAATATGTGAATCAGTCCATGAGCCACATCCTGACGTGTGCATAAAAGTCATAAGTAGCAGCCACGGATATGGTGATCAGAACTAGGCACAGTAGGACTGAGAGACTGCAGCCTCACAGGTTTAACCTGGCACTGTGGGTGAGGGACCTACACGGGTTCTGGAGAATGTGTATTTGTGGGAGTGTCCGCATAGCCAGGGGAGCGGGGAGCCATCCAACCATAAAGTGAAATCCTGCAGGCGCGTGTTCTGTGTGAGCTCTGTCCTCTTCAGTGGACAGCCTGTCCAGACGGTGTCCGGGCACCATGACACACTGGACAGAGGCTGCAGGACTGCTGAGACACCAAAGGATGGCACAGAGCAAGAAAGTCATCCAGCACCAAGATCGGGGACGAAACTGTGGGGGTCGGCTCCTCCCCTTCGGTTCTGCTTTGTTTGAATAAACGGTGATTCCACGTCAGTTTGTTCCATCAGTATCTCCTCTTCCCCGGTTTCCCACTGTTGGTCATGCAGGTTTTAGGCCGAAGAGCTGCAATAAGAGAGAGATAGTATACTTTTAGGGAATCGTTGCTAAATTAAAATTTAAGTATCAATAAGCTAAAGCGCTGAGACATAAAGCCAAAGATCGGCATACACGATTTGATTGCGTCTTTAGTCTTAGAGTCACCAACAGTTCTTCCCTGTTGGAACAAAAAGGTGCTCAAACCGGTAAAGTCTGTGCTACAAGCTGACCGATCAGGAAATGGCATAAACCACAGAAGAAGAACGACACTGTAGCATTATTGTAAAGATGACGGTGTCATCTGTTATCTATATCTATATCATTTGTCCATGTTATGGTCGTTGGGGGGGCCGGTACAAATCTTCAATTTATTCCATTTATTTTCCATCAAATTTTTAAGATTCCTAAAATTTGATCCCTTACTTATCAACAATTCTTTCCTGGCAGAATTTTCTTAGTAGAAAATTGGAAAGTAACATTTTTTAGTGCATACAAAAAGATAACTCAACGGTTAAGATATTTCCAAATGCATATTGCATTCTTGACTCTTGTCTGCAATTTGAGCTCAAAGAGTAAACAAAAACTCACAAACCAGAAAGTCAACTGTTCCGTGACTTTGTAGCTGATAACTCATACAGTCATGCTGTGTACTGCTGCTTCTGTGCACTCGTCAGGTAAACCGATTCATAAAGTGTACGAGGATGAGGAACTACTCGCACTGTACACAACTGCCTTAAACATTTATCTAAAGCTTCTTCACCTGGATCTGCTATCTGCTTCTTCTTGTGGTGAAGAACCACCTGATTATCATTGGTCATCTTCACGTCCTGATCCTCCACGTAATTGCTGAAAAACAGAGAGAAAATGAAAGACAAGACAAAGCAGATGAGCTGAAGTGAACCTGCAGTCTTTCCGTCCCTACTCAAGGTCAGAACAGGGAACAAAACACAAAATGGAAGACTGATAACAAAGCTTGAAGCCAGTGGGGCCAGGCCTTGCCACCAAAGATGGCGCAGGAGAGATACAGGAGATACGGGGAGGGAGGACTGATGGAGGCATCACAAGCCAAGCAACGCTGTGAGGGAGAGAGGGATGGATGACTGAGGAACATTTGAGGACACTTGAGGAATCTTCAGTACAAGGTTTGACCACAGGGGGGTGCTGACACACGGCTTTCAGGGATCTGTTACTCACTGTTGGTGGTATCTGCTGCCACGGGGGCTGGAGTGGAGAAGAGCACAGCTCCATTCAAGACAACTACTGTGGACAATTAGGCTTAGTCTAACCCACTCTGTCAATCAACAGCTTCCTTAAAAATCTAACACTCCTGAGTGAAATAATTCTCCAGTCATTTCTGTCTGGGACCAATGGACCTTGAACTTTCCATAGCAGATACAAAGAGCCGGACAGAGCCTACAATCACATTACAATGTGCAGTGATAATGAAAGGCAACACGCCTGACAACTTTTAGAAAAGCAGCCAATCATATGACCACATCTCTAATTACCTGATGACAGTGTTCCGCTCACGGTGCGCAATGTAGGCGTCGTCTGTGAAGAGGATGGTGTGATAGGGCACGATTGGATCGCAGGTGGGCAGAATGCCTCGTGCCACTTGGTTTACAACATCCAAGATGCCATTGTACACCAGGAGGTCGTCAACAAGCATCTGTAGGCGCACACACACACACGTGAGGATTGGGAATTGTTGTGTCTGAGGAGCAAATGTGGGGTGGGGAAAAAAGCCCAGCTCGCAGCAGCCAGGCAGGCGTACCCCAAATTCCTTCACCCCTCTCTGAGGTGTTTTGGAGTAGTTCCACAGCTTGATCATGGACACCGTCATTGGCTGATCAAATATGACGTACACCCGGTTCACCTGTGAGACACAGCAGCAGCACAAGTAGTTTAATCACTGCAACTTTGTTACTCATGCTCTCTCTTTCGCACACATCAAGGTTCATACTCTGACCAAAGCTGAATTTGTGTGACCTTTTCATTCTTTTTTTTCAAACAACTTCCAAACCAAACGCTACATTGTGACATTTGAAAATGTTTGTGCCTGTTGAAAAATGAAATGTGGAGATCAAACAACACGTACATACCGTAGAGGACACCCACACATCATATTGTCATTTGTAGCAGTTAAAAGTTACGTTCATTTGGATTGTAGAGATACGATATATATCTGCGAGGCATTTTTTGGCTGTGCTGCAGCCACATTGTAGCCTAATGGCATCAGTGGCTTTCAGTTGGTCAAAGACTTTGTTACTACGGTAAAATACAAGTTAATGGCTTTATAGTCCTGGACCTCCATCTGCATTGTCATCCAATTATAGCCTCGCAAAAATAAATCATTAGCAGTTCAGATGAATACTTTCTTTTGTTATCAGAATAATTAACAAACGTTTTCATTTGTTTTCCATGTTTTTTTTCCAGGCTCAGTAAACACAGTTTGCATCTAGAACAGGATTTGTCCAGGGTTTCCATGACGGCAGGAACACCCACAGGCATGGATGCACACTCACCAGTCCAGGTAACACGGGGGCCAGCCACATGTGCCTTCCATCATAAGTACTGTTGACTCCGTCTATTAATTTATCTGGCGTCCTCACATCACCAGTCACATTGTCCAGCACGTTCACACTGTCTGGAAAAGCAGCGATGTCTGCAGCGCACATAATGTTGAGGAACACACACACACACACGCGCGAGCACATTCAACAGCTACTACCAGGTGACTGATGAAATGCAGAGGCCGTTGCTTGGATTAACAGAAAAATTTGATTTTACATTTGCTAAAATTTTAAGTTGGCTGGGGTTGTGGGGTTGTCAGTTCCAAAGGTTATTCCATATATGTGTGACTTGGGTTTGTGTGTGGGGGGTGATGGCTGATGGTATATGACAAGGATACTGTTGTCACTCAAACTGATCTTCTCATGGTTCTGGTCGTAGAACTCGAGGCCGTTGAGGCCGATGTAGTACGGGTCCCCCCATGTTGTTAAGAGCTGCAGCTGGAAGATGACTGACGGGGGAAAGGTCAAGGACTACACAACATAAGAGAACGTTTTGTAGCTCACAACAAGGCGTGATCAAAAAAGCACTAAAATATTTTAATTGAATTTATAAAGAGGAAGTTTAGGTTCAGACTGGCAGCGTACGTCAAATGTTGGTTTATATTTCACAAGATAAAAATATTCATAAAAACATCTGGTGATGTATGTGAACCTGTTACCACAGCAACCGATACATTCAAGAAGTTATTGTCTGAACCGAAACCTGTTCATTTACAAATGAAATTCTAGTCTTAACAGCAGTTCTGAGAGACAAAATGGATGCCTGGAGTCTCAATGTAGCCAACGGTCACTTTTCATTTGACAATGTACAAATATGACCACATCGGTGCAAATCACAAATTATGTGTAATGCCAGCATGAAAGGATACAGCCACAGGGCATGATGGGCGCTTCATAGTCCATGCTGGCCTGCTCTTGCGTTTTAGAATTTCCCCTGAACGAGATACAAGAAATTTCCATATGAGGTGTCGCCTTATCTCTCACCATGTGACAGTTAAAGTACAAGCCTAAATCCAGGCCCTTACTTGTGTGAGAAGTCCCCAGCACTCCTGCTGTCGATACGAGCGCGTATAAAGTCTATGAAGAGGATCTCCTGAGCAAAATCGAAGTGGCAGTTGCCCAGTCCTTTCCTGATAAGGAATCCCTCTGTCGGGGAAATGGCTACGTCATCCATGAACACATGGATCATCTTCACCTGAACAAAATGTGTGGTTAACATATATAATCGTATTGGTTAAATATCATGTACAATCCTCTGCTGATTATAAAAACTAATACATACATTATAGGTTGAGACACAATAAAGTTGGGCATTATTTGTTTTCTTAACAACCTAAAACCATTAACTGTTTTCTTGTCTATTCTTGTTGAGGTAAACCCTTATTTCTAGCAGTGAACCACAAACATTGTTGTACAGATACGTTTGACGCTGTGCTATCAATGATAGTTACAAAAGCTAAAAGGCTTTGTCTTTGTCTGACTGAAGTGACATTGTCCTCCTTTGCTAACTGTATTCATTAATATTGAAGGCTGTGTGACTAGTCTATCATATCACATTGTTTATGCGTTTATGATAAATTAATGTGAACTAATGTGGATCTCCTGCGACAGCTGCTCTGAAGACTGAACACTCTGTGTCTCACCCCTCTGTAGGAGTCCTCTGGGGATTTGTTATAGTTCCACACACGGAGTCCAGCAATGGTCTGGGCCTTGTTGAAGGTAATGGTCAAAGTGTGCAGTTCTCCATAGGAGAAAGGGATCAGCCACATGTGATGGTCATCCGTGGTTATGTTATGTCCATCTATAAGCCTGTGTAGAGACGGACGATACTCAAGACCGGACCAAAATGATACCTGACTCAAACTGTAAATATCATCATCAGTTTCATCATGGGAGTGGAATACAAGAGAAACAAGGAGTAACAGTGTAAATTATGATGTAGAAATTGACATTATGAAAAGTGAGAATAAAGGGACAAAAGATGTACAGCTGCTAACACTTTTTATCTTTAAAATTTTTATCTATTACTGTCAATAAATATTTCAAGCAATCTCAGAAATTATGGTTAAACGACTGCTGCTCTCAAGGATATCCGGAATTCCCACACAGATCGTGGTGCTAGACTTACTTATCAAGTGTGCGCAAGTCGTGCCCATATTCGTGCAGGTCATTGAGGTCTCTTGGTGCGGCCGCCATCATACTGAGGTCCAAAGCTAAACTCTCTCCCTCCAACCCCACCAGCTCCAACCCAGTCAGACCCAAGTAGTGGGGGTCACCCCACGTCGACATCAGCTCTATTCTAAGGCCTGTGGCGGAGGGAGGCAATCAAATAATTGATTTTAAGGTCAATGTGGCTGATAAGTGCTTAACAGCAGAAATTAAACGGTGCAATGGACCATTTACTCACACTTTCCGGTGTATGTCCCATAAATATGCTCCACGTTTTCCTCAGATGGGCTCACGCTGGGGTTGAGGTGAAGTTTGAACTAGAGTAACACATAAAAACACACGCTGTACTGTTGGCTCTGCATTCAGGCATTCGGGGTTGTTTCATTGCTTTTATTTATAATCCTTTGAATAGTCTTAAATGATTTGATTTTTACCCTCTAATGTTAATGTCTTTATGCCTCTGTAAAGCACTCTAAATTGCCTTTGTCTCTGAATGGTGCTTCATAAAAATAACTTGCCTTGCAGGTATTTTGCAATTGAGATTATGCTATGACGTCTAATTTCTTGCCAATTGTACTTTTGGTTCTCCATTACCCAGCCAAATAAGATCACTAACCACCATTGGTTCCTATGCAATTTTCTTAATGAATTGCTCTGATCAAAAACATTTCTCAGCCTACATAGATAGTGTTTACACTGCACTTACTGCGAGGTCTTCCTCTCTGAAACCCGCCTGCGTGAAGGGTCTTTCCTCTCCCTCACCGTCTGCGGTGCGTGGTCTCTGCAGCTCCTCCTCACACACCATGCTCTCAGGACTCTCATTTTCATTATGGAACGTTTCGTCATAATGAGACATAGCCTCCAGGATCTCATCATCAGTGGTGAACAAAATAGTGTCTCCGAACTGGTCCAGCCCTACAGGCACAACATTTAAATCTGGAGTTATGTCGAAGTTAGTGTTAGATCTGGCTTTTAAAATGAAGAGGACATCTGACAAAAATAACCATAACAATTTAAAATAGTTATAGGACAGCTCTGGTTATCTACCTCCAGACAAGGTCCCTGAAGCTTTGGCAATCTCGCCCCTAAAGATGCACCGCCCCTCTAGCAGCATTTCCACCTCCTTCACCCCACGAAAGGAATGAATGCGTGATTTATTGTAGTTCCACACACGAATCATAGCCACTTGTTGGGGTGCTCCAAAGTCCAGGAAAATGGTGTGGCTGCGACCTGGAGTGAAAGGAGCCAGCCAAAGGTGCATATCGTCTTGGGTGCGGTTAATCCCATCGATCAAGTTGGTCACCACGCGTGGATCCTTGCCATAAGCTGGGAGAATGTTGATGTCTGGAGGATCGGCATGGATGTGAGTGGGCCGAAGGGGCTCTCCACTGGAGCTGAACACCTCCAGGCCATTGAGGCCCACGTAGTGGCGATCGCCCCAGGTGGACAGGATATTAATGACCAACCTTTGCCCCTGAGGCAAGACTGGGATCTCAAACTCTTCCTCCCGCTCAGCGGATATGTCATCGTCAGTCCCATCACACAATGGGGGGCTGAGGGAGGACACTGGGCTCCTGGATGCTGAGGAGCGGTTGACCGGAACTGTGGCTGGTCCATGGCGCTGGAGGAACTCGTCAAAGATGTCATCTTCAAAGCCCATGTTGGAGATGCGCCCACGCTGGCACTGGTTGAACTTAATGAGGGAGTCCCAGGACTCTCTGAGGGTGTCATCCATCTGGCTGTGTAGCTGAGCCCGTGTGGTGCACTGCCTCCTACTTATGGATACCAATGACATCGGTTCCTCTGGAGAACACACAAAGATATACAAAAGGAGATACAAAAAGATAACTGTGAGATACTGACAAGACAGGGAATTTAAGAAAATAATAAGTATTTGAAAACATTAAATACAATATCAACTAAGTATGTTTTGACTAACATAAAACTGCTTACAGAGAAATTGTGTTTGTGTCCACATGCAAGACAGGGCCACACAGCACTCAGCCTTTCTGAATGAATGTCCTAACAGCTCTTAAAGCTCATTTGTCTGTGGTCTGGGAGATCAAGGGATTATAATCTAGGTGGCATTCAGACTTGCAACGTGGCAACCTGCCCACTTCTATAATCTAATTTAAGCACAGCAGAAGATTTATAGCAATAACAGCTTCCTCTGAAACTGAATTGGAAAATTGTCCATTAGTCAAATAATGACAAGCATCAGAGTAACTGTATGACTGCATCATATGAGGGGAGGTTTGATTCTTGCCTACCAGTGCTTGAGAGAGCAGCAGTTCTGAGATGCTCCTCCTCGGTTTGCCTTGGAGTGACTGAAGTGTTTCGGGATGAGCCCCTCCGTCCACTGATGGGCCTATCTGGTCTTTGCTCCCCAAGTTCCTCCAGCAGGTCAGAGCTCAGGTCCAAGGAGTCAACCTTACACTGACCCCCGTTCACTGTCCTCTCCACCCCTCTGCACACCCTGCCCGGGTTACATGACAGCTCTGGAAGCAGCGATGACGACGAAGCTGAAGCTGACAGAGGTTTGGGCTCTGCAGAGTGCTGGGGCACCAGCCAACGAGGCCTCTCTCTGCTAACCTCGCAACCCTCGGGAGCTGCTCTGCTTAAGGGCTGCAGCCACTGGGGAGCCACCCGGGAGGAGGACGGTTGGGTGGTGACTGTCTCCATGGGTGCTGGCTGCTCCGGCCGAAGAGAGAGGAGTTCTTCTGAGGACGATTGTTCAAACGAATTCCTTTGTATGGAGGAGCATCGAACCTCTGATGTTGAAGCAGTAATAGGTGGTAGTGGGGAATGCGATTTGTCCTGCATGTCTATCATCATGTGTTCTGCCCCCTCTAATGGCCTATAACTGGGATGTTGCTGGGGGTTGCTTCCCTCTGCTACCTTCCTGTCATCTTGTCTCTGGGGGCTTGCACCCCGCAGACTGTGTCCTGAAGACACAGGGCTAGGAAATAAGGAATCTGAGGTCTGAAAAGCCTGGAGGTCAATGGTGGTGCTGTAGTCAAAGACCTGGTTCCCACAGCCTTTCTCCAGTTCACCTTCAAACACCAATGTGCTGTTGAGGTACAGCCTTATATGGCGCGCACCAACATCCAACTCCTAAAAAGAGACACAGCCTCAATTTACCTGCACACTCAATTTATATTCATGTTCAGTGATTTGAGCACCTTTTCAATTTAGTACCCAGTTGTGCCACAAAATGTCTGAAACTCTCACAAAATAGTTGCCAAACATACTGAAACTTTTTAAAAATACATAATTTTTTTTACGCTATTTCTTCAGGAAAACAGGAAAACAAGTGGCAAACGCAAAAGCAAAGTGTGACATCACGTCAAATTTACAATCAAATCCGAGAAATCAAACTGGGAACAATAATGCCGTCTGAATTCCAGCTCTTAAGCTGCCCTGTACGCACAAAGCCATGGCTGACATGGAAAAATCGCTGAGGCCAACACAAATCTCAATATTGTACTGAATGCCTGCTCCTTACCTTCTAGCTTCCTTCACGTATCCACTCACAATCCAATACGGCGATTCTAGATGTTAATGCCTAAAGCGAGACGCGACGGGTCCTTTGCACCCCTCTATGCACAGCATTATTGACGCAGCCCTGCTCCCTCACACTAATCCCCCCAGAGCTAATCTGTTCTGCATTTGGCCAGCCACTGCTTAAAGAGAACTACACCCCTGACACAACCCTACCATCGGACCTAATCCTTATGACCCAACATTTCATAATTGTGTATCACAAGCTAACAAACGGAGGTAAACATTTACTCACATTGAAGCTTCTGTTGTAGTTCCAGATTTTGATGCGGGATACTCCAAATTCAGAGGAGCGCTCTGTGTTCCTGATGATGAAGTACAGTTGAATAGGAGGGTGGAAGGGACATGTCCACATGTGACGTTCCTTGGTGGTCTGCCAAGCCCAGATAATGGACAAAGATCATCAAAACTCTATCCATGTGAAATATCAACATCTTATCATAAAGCGACATAAACATTTTACAAAAACAAACAAACGAAGGAAATTTTTTTATAAGCCTGGGCCTAAAAAATTATTAAAGGCAAGTGGCATTGAAAAGTCAGATTTCCTGCAATTAGTCTTTGAATAAATAGTCCTACTGTGTAGCCGCTGGCGTGCAAAATGGAAGCAGTTCACAATATCACGTTATGCCATTTACATGTAACAATTTCCCTACTTTGAATTGCAGATTTAATGTGTGCAGTGCTTCTGAGGAGAGCGACTCACCTTTGCATTACCGTTGACAAGTGCTGCCAGATTGCCAGGATAGTCTGCATTCCGAATGTCTAGGTCATGAGGAGACACGTAGAGCTTCTTGTTCCTGGGGCAGAAGAACTGCAACTCAGTCAGTCCTACCTGCAGTGCATTGCCCCAGTTGGACAGGATCTCCATTGTAACGTACAGTGCAGATGGCACCTCTGTCAAGGACTGGTTTCTCTGCAAGGATTACGTAAATATAGCATCATAAACACTTCATAGATTTCTGAAATGACAAGTTATTGATTTAATTTGTTCTGCTTTTTACCAGAAATTATTTGGTTCTATTCTTTCTGACTCACCGGTTGCTTGCTGTCGTCTGTTTTGACACGCGATGGGATGTCGTAGCTGGTTCCAGGGTCGAGTTTCTCCAAGGCTTTTAGCAGTTTCTCTTGCTGCCTGCACAGAGAGATGAAGGAGAATCTATTGCCTTTGACTTTTGTCTCTGTGCAGACAGAGGGCTGAGTTTTAAGTTATCTGTGCTCTATGCTTGTAATCAATTCTTCAAGGCCAGTGGACACATAGACCTTTCATTTCTGTTCCATTTGCTTTGATAAAACGCATTAACATTTGTCCTATCAGATATCAAATTAACACCAGTACAAGGCGTACTTTTTAGAAGCCTCTGTGTACAGTGTACCTGTGTCTTTAAATGCTCTGTCAGCATACCTGGGACCCATGAGTGTGATCCTCTGCATGGCCAAAGTGACACTGTTCTCACCCCTGTCATGGCTGTTACTGTGCACTGAGCCATTCATCAACTGGTGTGGCCAGGCCTAGGTGAAGAGGAACAACAGAGATAATAATGATTTAGGATATACATATGTATATATGCTAATCCAAAACACTCTCACTATCTTAAATCCTAAATCTAATCTAAAGTCTAATAAAACCCTCTTGTAATATTAAAAGCGAGAGCTGAATCAGCATCATCTTGTCTGCATAATAATGGCTGTGGTATGATTTTATACTTATTTGGATCGTCACAGAGATTTTACATATTATAACTCCTGTTGGAAAAATATTTAATAATACTCGAAATCCAGATCCTCCACAATCTGCATCAGATCCTATCTATTGGTTAATCATATTTTATGTCCAGATGTCATAGCTGTTTTTTGAGAAATTAGCCAAAACGTCAAAAAACATTCATGATCATAATGAAAAAAGTGAAAACAAATTCAACATCCAAATCCAGATCATCAGCAACACTGATTCTTCACTAGGTCATGCCATACTTTCTCACTGTTTTGTGTAAATTTGCTCACAACCTTTTGAGTAATCAAGCAAACCACCATGGTTGAAAACATAACCTCCTTGGTGCAGGTGAGAATAGAAATTTTTTTTTTGCTAAGTATTGCATGAAGAATGTGAGAGAATCAGACCGTGCTCCGGCTGAAAGGATCGGGACTCTGCAGGGGGCTGTTTTCTTGCTTGATTGCCTGGCGCACCTTGCAGAACATCTCCTCTGGATCCCGATCCTCAAAGGACGTCTTCCTGGATGCGGACAGGGGCCTCTCCACTCGGCTCCACGACCCTTAAGCGCGGTGTACACATTTTTAAACCAATACCCACACATTACACGCATTTAACAAAAGGAAATCTGCCCTTCAGATTTGATAGCATCATAAATCTTATGTAATACATCGATAAGGTGACGCTTCAGCAATGACCAGATTCAATGTTGTACACTTGCTGCAGTGTAAAATGCCACGACAACAAAGTAAGACTTACTCTGACCATCCCAGCCCTCTTTTGAAGGTGGTCTATCCAATGTTTTGCTTTTCACTAACACAGGCTTAGTGGGGATGTACGTGTCAATGTTGTCTTTCCTTTTTGCAGACAGAGAACGTTCAATCTTTCGATCTGGAACAAAGGAAAAAAAAAAAAAAAAAAAAAACAGACTTGAACTGATAAACATTTTCAAATGAGCAAATCTTGATTCTATTTAAGCACACGGGCATTAAAGGAATTGGCAAAGACAGTAGAGACAATTAAGAATGACTTTAAAAATCAATAAAGAATTCTTATATGGAAGTGGAAGGGTCTACCTTGAGGAGAGGGTCCAAAATCCAGAACAATGACGTTTGCCGGATCAAAATGGCTATGGGAGACGCTGGGACGAGAATTAGAGGTCATCTTGGAGGGTGGGAGAGGTAGCCCCAGCTCATCCAGACTCTCAGTGCTCTCGTCCCTCTCAATCTGCTCCTCCACCCATTCCTCATCTGACTCCTCCCCCGCTGAACCCCGGCTGCTCCGGCGCATGCTAACCTCCAGGCTGCGACGCAAAACCTAGATTATGAAAGGTCAACATTAATATGTGCATCTGCAGATCACGATTACGCTGCGGCCACGTCTGCGCAGTTGTCGAGCATCTCCCCAAAATGTCAAATGTGCATCAGTGCAACACCTGATTGGTTTATGTGAAGGGTTTGTCGCTCAAAAAAGCTGAGAGAAACACATGATATATGTACACTGGCTCCTGTTTGTTGCTCTTTGTAGTGCTTTAATGGTTGTTTCAATCTTATATCAGTGACTTGGAAATTTACAAGCTGATAACTTCTAATTCATGGCTAATATGACTGTGTGTATGTATGGGAATGGTGGTACTCGCTAACCACCTAAGCGGCCACAGAACCACAGAATCGTACAATGATGCATGCTGACAATTCGTACACGGCCTTGATTATGTAACATCTTGAAAATTCAACAAGATAAAATAACCGGCACGTGCACATTTCTTTGCACGCTCACCTTTACTTCCTCGAGGTTGAGAAGGACCTTCTCGCTGTGCTCTGGATTCGCTTGGCCTCCTTTGCTCTCGGACCTGGCGAAGGAGCGTGACACCTTACAGGTGTCCCTCGGAGAGTAGTGACTATGGGGTGTGCGTGGACTAGAGCTCTGCATAAAACACAACATAAAGGGACACAGCAGAGATAGAGAGATGGTAAGTCGTGCAGACAGCTGCATCTGGCACAAAGCCCCTCCTCCCACGCCCACACATAGGCTTAACAAGCATTGTTTTGTGTTCATTCTACCTCCATGTCTATGCTTTCGTAAGGCTCAAAATCATCAGCATACTGCGTTTTTGGGTTTACTTTCAACGATGGTCCTTCCTCTGTGCGAATTTTGAAAGATTCCTGCATACATGAGAAAAAGGACAGAGCTTAAAAAAACACATCCTGCAGAGAACATTTTTTGTTAAAATAAAAATATTACAATACAACAGAATCAGACGTCTCGCTACCTGAACCCATTCTTTCCTCTGGACTTTTCCTGGGGCTGTCTGGCTCCTCTGTTTCTGGCTCCGCTCCAGATTACGGCTATCTTCAGCTAGCTGGTGGGCGCTTCTCGAGGCATCTGTCGATGAGTCACAGCAAAAACAGAACATTACCGGCGTACAGCAGAGTGTAGCCTCAGAGTGGAGATACACAGCCGCATACACAGATGGTCCTGAGCACTTAGAGGAGACGAAACGACTGACTGTCAGCTACAACTGTCACTATCATTCAATCAGTGGCAGCGAGTATGGAATCATGCCATGCAAACTACAAGTTGGTGGCAGTTGGCTGGTGTTCCTCGGGGGTCTATGGAAGACCAAAACAGTTAAAATGGTGGATGAGGCAGTACACTGAATGACGCAGTATAAATGACAGAGCACTGGATGAAATTGTTCGGAGGTTAAATGTTTACTTTAGCAGCGTACCAGCTGTACGTGCGAGCTTCCACGTAGGCGGGGAGGTGTGAGACGAGTGGTTGGATCTTTTGGACTGCTTCTTGCGGGCCTCTGCGTTGGCTCCGTTGAGATCAACGATAAAGCCTTGCTCCAGCCGCTCCAACTCAATCTCCCTGGGGTCTCTGACTTTAAGGCGCTTTAGGATCCTGAGAAGAAGAGACTACCTCATTGTGACCGCCGACAGTACAAATGGAGAAACAAAATCTGCTCAACAACACGGTAATGAGTTTTGAGACTCACGCTCGAGAGATTATAAAATGTCACAATTTTCATAACACTCGTGTCTGAAATGGGTCTCTGACATTGATTTTTTTTTTTTTAAGTTGGAGCATTTTTGAGATATTTTGCATTCCAGGTCTGTGAGGCCTTTGAATGGAACACTGTTGATCCAAGCTGCCATTCCAGCATGAAGATAAAAATTATGCACGCCACATTAAAAGCGAAATGTTTCTTCTGGGTTACCAAATAGAACAGTTTTATGCTATTATGACGTAACATCTTGTAAAATTGAGGTTATTATGTTATTCATTTAATTCCAAACTAAATCTTTAAAAAAAAAAGACATTTCTGGGTAAAATGTCAAACACTTGGAATACGTTTTGAATGCAACTACTATTTTACAGATATCTTTTTGTGTTCCGTGGATCCCTACGGGTCCGTTAAAAGGCGTACGGCCCTGGTAACAGAACACCAAATGCTCCAACTTTGAAAAAAACGACAGCAGCCTGGTGTGGATGTGAATTTCCTAAACATTTATCAAATTTCTAGCTTGTCCCTTTCAGAAGAAAAACTATTCCAAATTTAAACACCTCCATGTTTTGTTTCTCAAAGCAAGGATCCAATCAGTGCCTCCTATTAGGAAGCACTGACAGCCAAGGAAGAGCTCTGTATCTCCTGTGTGAAATTCAATCTGTCCCCCACAACAGCCCAGGCACACACTTCACCTGTTTTTCTGCTGCAAGTCAATTAAATATTCATTGAGATTCTTGTCCACGGTAGAAGTAAGCTTCCGTCCTTGACACGTCTTACTCTCCTTCAAAAAAAACAAACAAATACACACGATGGAGCGTTATAAAATCCGACATCGGCTGTTTCAGGACAATATAATGTGACAATCCATAACACTGCTGAACAGGTATGCCTCCTCACTATGGTAAATGGACTGCATTTACATAGCGCTGTACAATGTTTGCCTCTCGTTCACCCATTCATACATTCAGTCACACACCGACTGCCGAGGTAACCATGCAAGGCCCACTTGCTAGTCGGGAGCAATTCAGGGTTCGGGTCTTGCTCAGGGACCTTTGACATGGACGGGCGGGGGGGATCGAACCGGCAACCTTTTGATCACTAGGCGACCACCCTACCACCAAAGCCACTATGACAGCGTCGGTTGAAATTTTACTCAGCGGTGCACCACAAAGTCCATTCACTCCTCCAGTCGCTTATAAATAAAGCAGCTCACCAACACATGCAGTCTGTGTCGACATGGTCGGTTACTGTTTAACTACACAATAGAGGAACAGAGGCTTTAATGTAACACGTGGCAGGGTCTCGTCAGTTGAGCAACAACATAGCTCAGAGAAATATAGCGGGAGTGGTAAAAGGCACAAAATTTCTAAATATTCTAAAGGCCTGCCAACGGTTAGGTCTGTGTTGTGGATAGAGATCGCAGCAAAATGAGACACTGAAAAAGATTTAATGAACGAAGAGACTCTTCTGACTCGGAATACGATTCCTTTAATACCGCCAACCAACCAACCAATCCTGTGAAAAATACTACTGAGCAATTCAAGTCAATTGTTTCTGTATTAGTTGTGGGTACAACAGTACTTACACTACTTGTGCTTACTTATTATTATAGTTTGGGCTGTCAAACAGTAACCAATTGAAATGATTCATAATAGATTATTCAGAAAAGTGGTATATAAAGCATAGACGGCATCCGACCCAGCCTCGCACTCAGGTAACATCCGCAGAACACAACCAAGCAAAAACAAAGTTGTATCGCACACTTCAAGTCAGACTACAACTCTTATTACATTTGGCAACTTAAGTTTCCCGATGTCTTAGTTTGTTATGAGGTTTGTGTATAAACCACCAACGTGCAACATACACGCATTACGGTCACCCTTTCTACACTACAGCATAAGCAATAGCAATGTAACGCATCATCGGGTAGGTGACAACACTTAATTCAAATGACAATGCACCATTTAATGGTTTTACGCCTTAAATGGCAGTTATATTCATACCAAACAGGCCAAATTATGACGATTTATTTCTTGCTGCTCTTACATTACTAAACAGTCTGATACTCGGTGTATACACATATTCCAATATTGACTAGATGACTAATAGTTGAAATGGTGTAATACTAGATGAAGATTAAATCCTATGATAGTAGATGAGGTTTGTGTAAAATCGGCCACATTTACCAATGGGATGGCATCAATCCCACTTATTTTCCCTTATGATATTTTGCAATACTATTTTATCTTGTGATTACAGTTTTTTTTCGAGTGCCAATTTTTTCCCCCCTTAATCCTAAGGTTTTCTGACTGAGTTTTCCTTGTCTTCACAGGCTTGAAAACAATTGTTATATGGGTGTGTAAAGAGCTTAGAGACATTTTAGGTCATATTGGATTGTATAACTGAACTGAAACCTAACTTACCTCTGCTTGCATACAGGCACAGACTTGCAAAACATAAAACCTTTCCAAATTAGTATCAAGCAAACACTCTGTACTGAGAGGGCTGGATCATTAACATTTTTAGTCCTACGGCACATTGTCTGTCCTACATTGAACAAATTTGTAAATATGTACAGTATCTGACCAGCTGGCTGCATTGGTTTAAATGTCAGTGATGAATTACACAGAATGAGGGTGAAAACACCAGTGATAGATCATGCCAGTACATTTTAGGCCAGCATGCAGGAAAAGTGGAAAATTTTAAAGCCCTTACGTAGTTTCAACTAGGCTACAGCATCTGACAGAGGAAGAGGACATTTGAAGGAAGAATAGGAAAGGTTCATTAGTGACAACAGTTCACAGATACACGGCTGAAACAAAATATGGCATGCATAGTGAGAACATGCACAATAAAGCAGCGAAACCCCTGATTTTGGACATAAAAAATGACTGACGAGAGCATAGAATTCGTTACTTTTTACGTACTTCGTTATCCATTGTGGGAATGTAGATGATGATGTTCGTTTCACCCTATGCCATTGCGCTTTCAGACACCTGTCCGCTGCTGTCCGTGTGCGCAAATGTTATCAAAAGAGTTACGGACACACCGACTGACGTAACAAATTGACGAAATTTACGTGGCGCAGAATCCCCAGAAAGCGTCGATTGAGCAGGCGACGACCTGTGTTTGGCCTAGTGGACCTACACAATACAGTACAGTTGTCCATTTCACGCATGCGCAGAAGAGCAAGGTTAACTGTTCACACCAAAATTACTTTAAATACTGCTCATGTAAAACGCCACCACGTCTGTCGGTAGGATTCTGCTGAACAAATAACAAAGCCGCTTATTCCAGGCCGCACGTTACCTTTGCAGTTATAACCATTACCACCGAAGCTTTTTAAAAATATTACCGTTTGGCCGGCCGTCCGTCCGCACGGGGGTTGACAGGACGGTGTACATGATGGATGTCTTGATTTGCTAGCTGTCGCCGAAGCAAAAAGCGACTTCGTTGCATTGACCAGCTGCACAAAGCCAGCCAATGCCGCTGAACGTCAGCTTCTATACTGTCAACAGCTTGTCGTTGATCTAAAAATACATTTAATGACAACGTTAACAGCAACGACCTCAATTAGCATAGATGCTAATAACAAACTAAGAGGCTAACTGCCTAGCGCGTAGCTACTTGATACTAGCTTACGCGGAAAGCCGCCTTTCGTTTTCATTTCTAGCGCTTTCGACGATGCGGTTCTTGCAATTATTGCGGAAATACTCACGGCGTGTCTAAAACGACAATATGTAATAATTCGCTTCAGATGAAGCAGTTTTAAGAGTTCGTTTCATGTGTCCAGTGTGTTGTTAGTGTCGGTTGGTTACCAGGATAGCGGTCCACCAATCCGGAGAGCAGCAGAAGAGTCAGACACGCCCCTAATCAGGTAGCAACAAACCTTTTACTGCAAAGCCAGCATCTGGAGCAGTGCGGGCCTGCCTCAGTGGTTCTCGATCCGGGTCCTCCAGTATCAAACATCAGGGGATTTTCTATATCGCCACACAAATCCGATCAGCTAAATTCAGGTGTCAGCCAACTATGACCTAGGAGGCAACCGATTAGTATCAAGAATCACTATGTTAGGTTATTCTGGAAAGATCAGCTTCCACTATGGCATTTTGATAGAACTAGAAAATATAGGACCTGTGTCATTTAAATTTTTCCCCACTCATGATCTATGGTCATGACACCAAAATGTCACACTCCCTTTCTCAGGTTTTTAGGAATATGGATGCATAGTTGGAAATTACAGGTTACCTAACCCTTGCCCCAAAAAATATAAACGTTGATGAATTTTGATGACTTCCAAAAGGCTATTTCCTAATCATGCTATAATCTATAATAATTTCCCATATTGGCAACAAACTGGACTGCCTACCTCTGTCATACCATGGGTATCTCGCAGACTGTTGCCGAGACAAACTGGTGGAAATGCCGTCACTGTCAAGCATCTTCTTTCCACAAATTCAGAATAGAAGCAGTCCCTGAATCAGAACTTTATGAAAGTACAGCATATAAGTGGTGATAAAATGTCTACATTAAGGTCTTAAAAAAAGCACAAACTATGCTTGCATCAACAGTCAAAAGTTCAACACTGTTTTTATTCATTATAAATCAATACATTTTATATAAAAAGAACAAAGGGGTCTGAAATAAAACCAGTATAGATGTAAACCTCACAGATCATGTTATGGCTACCCTCTTAACTCACTGGACCCATGTCACAGACTTATGACGAGCCATCATTTCTAGTTTAAACACTCACTCATCCCAAAACACCCTCAGCTATATTTAAGTTCATTACAGGTTGGAAAGATTTAAAACGGAAATAATGCGGCTGACATCAATCTCTCTGCAATGCATTGTAAGTATAGCAACTTTGCAGGCCAATGGTTTTTGTGCAATCATTACAACCATCACCAGCAGTCATTATTTGTGAAGTGTGCACACGTTTTTACTGTATAGCAGTCCAATAAATCAAACTTTCAAACTCCTGAAGGTAAACAATAAAAGCTCTGTGCCACAGCCAGTGTAATGGCACTGAATCTAGCTCAGAATCAGGCATCTTATGTCTAGAAATGATCAAGACCGATCTTTAATCATTTGGTGTTTACAGTTAACCAAAGTGAGCTTTTCAAAGACAGCAGCATTGATGTGTTGCGTTGCATACACCTAAAGACTTCTTGATGGGTGGACATCAAAACAGCTGATACTAACTAGAGGTCAAAGAGAGCATAGGCCTGGAGCTGCAAGAGACTGAGTCACTAAATGCACTCCTCAGTACTCAACATGGAGGAGAGGGTCTATCAGTTTCTGTGAAAATTAAGCAGAATTTAACATATACTTTAATTTTTAAAAGATTAAAGTGAATGAATTTGTCATTTTTAGAGATAAAATGCCCTTTTGAGACAACATGAATATATTACTGTTTGCCATACAATCACAGCCCAACAGCTGTCAAGGCAACAGAAGTGCAACCAATTCATCCTCACAGTAACGCAAGATAAAATATTTAGTAAGCATAAAATCCTACATCAATCAGTCCAATCAAAATGACTTAACCCTGAAATACTTTTTGTCGACAGGCTGTCTTCATTTCCCTTCTTTTTGATGCAGTATGAAAGCGAGCCTCTTTGCTTTTACAGAACATTAATAACAGCAGTGTTGCCAAGTCAAAATGAACTGTGAAATTATTTTCATGATGAAGGGTTATGGCTTCCTGTTTGCTCAATTTAAAGCAAGCCTTTACTGAGCTCTCTCTGCGCGGTTATGGTGGGTAGGTTAAAATGGACCACGTGTCCAATTACTAAAACACACGGCAGGAGAAAAAAGTAAAACAATAACTTAAATAGAAGTGCTTAAAACATTAGAGCCCTTTAAAAAAATAATAATAAGAATACAAAGCATGAATCCCTACCCCAACAGAAAATGAGAGAAATGAACAGCGGTAACAATAATACTAATATCCATCCCATGATTCACAGATGTACAGTTCACTTATATGTCATATCCTTCCCTCCCTACGAAACGTTTCTGGTCTCCTGGTTAGTGGCCCCCCCACGTCTGTGAGCCCCGACTGGCCTCTGTTTCAAGTCTGTCTGTTGTGGGAGAACGCTCTGTCTCAATACACCTCTCCTCTTCGTCTTTTGCGTTCAACGCCTGCTGCTCCTCTTTTTTCCTGCGCTCCAACTCCCACTCCACGAAGGTGTCAAAAAGGCTGGGCCAGGCCTCGTCCTCACTGTAGTTGCTCAGGTCAGGCCCAATAGCCTGGGTGAAGTTCAGGAACATGTTCCACGTGTCCCGAGAGATACCCCGAATACCTGATGGGTTCTCAGCCAGAAAGTCCAGCCAGCGCTCCAGAATGGCAGGCGAGTCCTGGGTGAAAACCAAACGCCACAGGGCGATGGCAATTTCACGCTGCAGTGATCGTTGGCCCTCCTCCGCGTCCAGGCCAAACTGGAAGGTGAAGCGGTACAGGTCCTTGAAGCTCTCCTCGCCCTGGGCCTCCACGAGCATACAAGGGAAACGTGAACAGATGCCCTCGAGGCTGTCTGCTTGGATGGCTCGGCAGCCCTCAACAAACTCCTTCCTGGAAACATAAACAAAACAAAACAAAACAACCCACACAAAAGAAACAGAATTACATTTTCGTCATTTTCATTATGATAGGTACAGTTGAGAGATTGACTGGAGGCACAGGGCTGAGAGGGCATGACATGCAGCACAGGGCACAGGCCAGAATTAAACTTGCACCGCTGCGTTGTGTGGTACTTGCCCTAACTGGTGAGCCCCTTGGTCGCCCATAATGACAATTGTAACTCAAGAAAACACCCATCCAAACTCTACACCCACTTACAGTTGTAAAAATGCCAAAAGTGACTGTTGACACAGCTAGGCTTGCTTTGGTACTTGACCCCCTAAAATACCAGTTTCACAACATTAAAATCTAGTGCTGTTGCTTCAGTATACAACAGTTGACAATGTTCCTGACAGGTTCGTAGCCAGGGAAAAGTATAGTCCAAAGCCTCTGGATAAAAAGTGCTGAGTTACCCAGGCAGCAGGTCAAACCTATTCATCTCGAACACAAAATGCCAACTGTGTTATGGTGGCCAACTGTGTACCGTGTGTAGAGTGGCTGCTGAAAGCAGTTTTGGAGGTAGGATGGATAAACCGCTGCAAGGGGAACGACTACAGATTAAACAGTCAAACTATGCATAGATACGTGGTTGTTAGCAATCTTACAAATTGGCTTCTGGTTTCCATTAGGCTATCACTGTTCAAAGTGTAGGAAACAAAAAATTATGAATTTCTTTATTAAGATGACTGAATATAGTAATTCAATTTAAGTCTGCAACAAGTTTCCAAATAGTGAATAATCCTTCCGGTTTGAGATTGACAGTTCATTGACGAGTTTGAATGAATGGAAAGTTTCCTTGGGCAACGAGAACATCACAAAAGACGAATGTCCACATATGGCCGGATTCTCACCAAAACAATTCCAGTGAAACTGAATCATTCATGAGTTAGTCTGGGATTTCATCTAGCTGTTAGTATTTCCCAGGAATGGATGGTTTCTCCATATAAATTTGAAATTGCCGTTATAGCTAATGTAATAGAAACAAATTTACAATGACAAGCAAGGTTAAAACTAAAAGTGTTTATTATTTATTGGTTTGTGCTAAATTTCTCAAAGTTGATTGTATTCGAACACCACATTGTAAACATATTTCATCAACTTAGTTTGATTAAATGTAGCAGTCTGTTGTGCTCTTGATCATAAATATGACTACTTTTGATGGAAACGTTGAACTTATCTATGGTGACACTTTACCGTGTGAAAATGGCGTCCAATAGGTCGTATTAATTGTAAAGGAACATTGTAGCTGTGTGGTCAGCATTGGTGTCTCCGTGAATGCGGACTATGGGTTTGAACCCAGTTTAGTGTATTCTGAGGCTTAGGATCTGTGCACCGTGCATAAACAAGCAGGTTAAGTTAACTGGATCCGAGCAAATTTATTGAGGACAATGTGCCTGTAGCAGTAGCGTAGTGTCTCCTTTTAAAAACAGATGTGCTCCCATGCCCTCGCTCTCTCCATTTGTGGGCAACTTGTGCCATTAAATATAATTTTCACATTAATAACTGCATTTCCATCCCATATAAAAGACACTCGTCTACCAAGTCATGCACTAAATTGCCTTGCACTGAACCAGTAGCATGAGAGCCAAGTTTGATATTGCATGTTGCTCGTTCAGATAGCTTGAATTCTTGCATTGGGTCTGAGGGAGGTGTACATTTTCTGGAGGACTGATTCTGTGCGAGCCCTGCAACTTATTATTTTTCCTTCCAGATTGTATCCCGCCTCTCGTGACACAAAATGCCTGGTCGGGAAAACAGTGTCACTCCCATTGACTTGATGGAACGAGAACCAACAACCTTCTTGCTGTGAGGCAACCACCACGCCACCGTGCCGCTTTGCAAGCACTGTCATGAGAGCCTTTGTGCATACTTTAACTGGTCATGAGGATTACAGTGTAAACAGTATGGAAGCCCAGTTTGTTTGACAGCTGAAGTTTCCAGATAAGTTTGTTTATTCGCCTAACAACTGGACATTAAAATGAAATGTGCTGGTGTGATTTTTAAAAAGCACATGCATTCTGTAGTGCAGTCTCTCCACTTAGCTTTCTTTGAAAGGATAGGGATGGGCTTATTTTATGAATTTCAACAAATCCCATGGCAGGATCTAAAGCAGTCTGTTGTTGCAAAAATGCTAACCACTACGGCAGTGCTTTTCACACACCTACTCCAAGCATCATAATTACTCTATATTAACAAGGACAAGCCATCTTACCTTGTAAACTTGCACATTGTAGCTGCTTGAAACTTCCAGGCGAGAACAAGCACACGAAACTCTGCAGGGTCCACGCACAGGTCATTGCAAAACCTCTCCATGCCCTCCTCTAGGATTGCATCTTCCTGTTCATCCTTGTAGCAGCAGAACAGCTCTTCAATGCGCAGAATTGACAGACCATCTCCATCCATACACTCGTCCTTGCGTGAGTCCCCCATCAGTGCAGCGATGACAGGTGTCTCCACTGTAACCTCCAAGGACTTTGTGCCATTTGACAGGTCACTGGTGGCTTTGCTACACGGGACAGTGGGCTCTTCCTTGTGTCCACCCCCACCTTTCTTGTGGTGGGACTTGGAACCGCTCTCCTTGTCTCCACTCTTGCTGCCGAGTGAGGACGTTGGATTCTTACACTTGGTGACACACTGGCCCATGTCTTCCTCCCTGGTCCCTCGTCTGTCTTTCCTCCTCGCCTTCAGTCCCCACCCAAACCACCGTGACGCCTCTGCTCAGGCCTGGCGAGACGTCTCAACATACCCTCTGGCCTGGGTACACGGACAATTTACGATTAATGCTAAAAGGTCACAGAGAAGTCCTATGCAATACATATTTAGTTCCTAATGATCAAAGTTTAAGATTTGTGTTTCTTTTTTGATTAGATTTTTTAGAACAAAATTAGAAATTCAAAAGCTACATTTCTATGGGAGAAAAGTACATTTTTTAAATTATAATTCCAATGATACATTGCAATAATTGGTCAGTGGGCCTACTGGTAAATGAAACAACTTTAAGGAAAATAACTGAAATCTTTTTGGGAGTAAGAAAGAGGACTTTTTTTTATCTGTCTGACGCAGGAGCCACATCAACACAAGAAATGGAGGTAACTTACAGAGAGTTCCTCAGATGGCATTGGCCACCGATCAAAGTGTCGACCTATTCAGCTCCATTCTTGTGACCTTGACATCTGCAGTGCTGAAAAGACACATTATCTTGTCATCATAAGCGGAAAATGATAGCTCATCACCACCAATTCTGATGGACTATTTTTGTCAACATGCTCTGAATATGTAATTTGAGCACAACAAACAAATTCGCTGATCTGCGGATTGAACTGGTGTATATCTACAAAGACTCTACAAAAACAGCACTTGCCTATGTTGAGCAATATTGTTAGGAGGAATTTCCTCAAGCTTTCACAACTTTAACCCTTTAAACACCAATAAATTATTTGGGAATTGAATACACTTTCAGGCAAACAGTTTGTTTGAATAATTTGGGATATTTATTGGACCTTTTGACATTAGTAACCCATTTACAATTGAACCTAAAAAGGCAGAAAAACATATAATTTTATTTTTTAATTCCTAGAATACATTAAAGTGACTTAAAGTAAACACAATACAGCCATGCATGATTCTGGAAACCAACAGTCATTCCATGTCCATGCAAAATACCAACTTAATTCTAAAACATCATTTAATTTGTTTGACTGATTTTTTTTGCTTTATCTAGTTGATTTCTTAGTTTCACGTCACATAGAACATGGAACCTAACTGTTGTGTTCAGTACGTGAATTCAATGACTAGTACTCCCCACACGGGACATGTAGAGGCAAATCTCTCTCAGGTCCAACCTGGCTAACGTTACATCTGATGGAACACTGAAGGCCTAGTTAGTTATTTATTAGGATCCTTTATTAACTAGCTCAAACAACTAGCATGCTAAATTAGCCAGACACATATCCATGAGCCACCCACCCCCTATTTTTTAATGATCATGACGTCTGGAAAGTAAAAGTTCACGGGGTTGGGCTCCAACACAAATGTCGTAACGTGTGCCACTGTGTTTTGACGCAAATTTTAAGTTAGACAGCCATGACTGACTAGCGTTACTGTTAGTTTACCAAGTTATATTCGTTTATAAGTAGCGATCACAAACAGAATCGAGTGAGTGAGCTGAGCCACACAAGCTTAACATATTTCAAAATACACAGCATGCGTAATTCCTATATTACATTGTTAAAATTCACAAATCTGGCAATCAACGGCTGGACAGGGATATTCGATTTGCAATTAATACATCAGCACCACCGGGCCATTTGCATCCAAACTGCCTGGCCCTGGCGACGTCGCCATAGCTAGCTAGCAAAAGTTAGCTATCAGCTAAGCTAGCGAAGTCTGTCGATCAAGACACCGAGAAATACAAGACCGAGTCACAGAGGGAAACTTACCTTTTAGGAAGATTTATTTAAGTCGATTCTGGCGTGCATCCCGACGCGAATGCCAGTCCAAATAAGTAGTTTCTAAGTTGGCAAAGGCAGAGAATCCAAACCAACAGCGAACTGAGGAAACTCGTCGCGTTAACTCAGGTTGCTAGCTAACTCGCTAGCAGCTGGCAACAAACTCCACATAAATGTTGAACTCTTTAATAACACACAAGCCACGATCCATCCAGGTATGCAATTGGGTCTTGTCGAATTTTTGAGGCAATCGGAAGTGAATAAAAACAGCAGGTCGAACTAAGGCAGCCAGTTTCTTTGTGCTTCCCCTTTAGTCATTGAGTGAAGCTACATTATGGGAATTTTCCTGCATCACTTCCTCCCTACTGGACGCAGCCAACAGCTGATCCACATCACGGCGACGGCAGCGCCGCGCGAGCCTCCTCATCAATGGACTCACCGATCTCAAACCAAAAGAACAAACACGCAATTTACGCCCTGGATTTCCAAAACGGGGTCGTTGCCCATCCACATAATCAATAAATCCCGACACAGAAAGATTTGTTTTGTATGAATATGGATTTCGAATTTCTATATTTTTTCAATTCTCAATTTGAACTTTTTACACCCACGCAGCTGACTACGAAATAAAAGCTCGAGCTGCAATGTACACATGACTGCCCGAACTTTACATCTATGATAAATTACAGACTGTGTGTATTTGAACTGAATTTGATTAAATTCATTTTTTCTCTCCTTGTCATTTGAATAGTCAAGATTTAGCATTTTCTGGTGCAGGATACTGGATTTAAAAAAAAATCTTTTGTTTTTTTAAATTCATTGGCTAAACGTAACGTAGAAATACCCCGAAAACACAAAATTCAATTTTGTTGAGAAACTTTTATGAAACAGTACGAGTTTTTCGGTACATGGTCCAGTAATGATTATATTCATTTCTATTTTAGCCAGATGCTTTGTGAGTTGCACGAGTTAAATTGATTATCTTAGGCGATGGTATTTGACAAACAATACTTTGGTTGATAAATGTGTGGAACCCCTTTGATTACGCACCTGACATTTTGAAAATTTAAATCAAATTAGTTGTTTTTGTCGGAAACTGGTACCACACACTATATAAACCCATATCTACATATTAAAAATCATGGTAAGCAAATGTATTATTGTGCGTTTCTTTGTGTTTACAGCTCAACCCCCAGCCTTCCTGTTTATCGAGCAGTCTGATGTCGTCATCATCAAGCGACAGATAGCTGCGACTGGTCGTGTTCGCATGTAACAGAAGGGTCCGTCAGCCGGTACGTCAACTTTGATCGTATTAAGCAAAAATGTCATAGCATAATATAAGAGACCTCAAAAACACATGTTTAAGACTAATGCCACACGTGTTGCCGTTAACGTAGTCTCTGCTCTAAACGTCTGATGTGCAGTGTGGGCTCAAGGATAATGCTGATCAACAACGCCAAAGTATTTATCTGCTCAGCGATTCGCTTTCATGAAAGAAACTCTCTGTATTTGCTACTTCACTAATGGTTAATTAAATACTCTCGACGTGTTCCTCATCTCGACACAGAAAACATATAACCTACACTTCATAATTAACATTATCTAAGCATGTGTATGCAAAAAAAGCTATTTTTGTTTTCTAGTGACACCTAGCGTTGAATACAGGGAACGGAAAAATCCTAGGAGGGTTTAATATCATTTCCCTTCAAAACATGCACTAAGTTTAGGTTGTTTTCACATGTACTTATTTTTAAATGTACCATACCCAGTTGACTTAAGCGAACTTGAAAGGAAGCCAGCTGCAAAATGATATTAATTGTGAACTTTAGCCTCTTAATGTCTGAAACAACCAATGGGTCAATCTTCATCTAATTTTATTTTAAATTCAAAAAAATGTACTACTCAAAGTTTTCAAAGTCACTAAATATATCAATATTCATTCTGGATATGTCATTATGAAATGAAATTCAACTCCTCCAAGTTAAAGGGAAAAATACACTCAATTACCAATTAATTTTGCAGTATTTAAGGAGTTAAAGGGGACACAGGTCCCCTTTTGGCCATCTTAGAATTGTTGAGATCTCAGATCTCTGGTTGCTCACATCACAGATGACATTATGTTTGCATTATGTTTGTTTGGCGAGTCTTGAATATCTATAACCAGAAAGCTGAACATAAAGGGGACTGGTTACTCTTTGCTTTCACCCTGCAGAAATCAATCAAACCACAAAATGAACTTCAAGTAAACCACAGTCAGACCATCAATGCAGGAAGTTCACTTCTGACTCTTCTTTTAGAGGGGTCTGAGCTTGTTTGGTGTTTTCACACATCCACAAAAAATTGAAAAAGTGATAGATCTGAGGCCACGTAAGGACATAAACAAACCAGGTGTGAAAACACCCTCAGATATGTGATAACGCACTTCAGAGTGGATGTAATGTCTTTACAGATTTCTGACCTTTTCTCAGATTTCTTTTCAGTCTCAATGATGGCCTCCACCCGCCGTGCGGTTTTATCCCTTTACATGCGGCTGTTCCGCATCGCCCGAACCTGGCAGGCACAGAGTGGTGTGATCAGTGACACAGAGACGGAGAGAAAATACATAGTTCAGGAGGCTCGCTCTCTGTTCAGAAAGAACCAGCAGGTGTGACCAGCACTCGGCTCACAGTGATGCTTTATTGTATCTTGAAATTCAACCATTAAATCTGATTTTTGGTGCTTTCTTTTTTAGATGACAGATCAAGAATCAATAAAAAGATGCATAGAGGAGTGTGAAGCCAGGATAGAAATCGGTAAGAGTCAAGAGATGGCACAAGTTTGTGTTGAATTTTGTATACTTATTCTAACCGAGGGAAGAGGGCAGTCCATGTTTCTAAATTCCACAGTCTTGCGCTTGTCATGTTTATTTATCAAAAGCAGAATATGAAGAATTATTGATGTGTTTTTATCAGCTTGCCTCAGTTAAATATTATTTAATAGTCTTGGTCTCATCATGGTATTAATTATTGAAAGTACCTGTCACATTTTGCTTTGACAAACCCTGCATGAGTGCAGTGAATAATGACTCCAGTCTGAGGATTGTTTATAAGGAAGAAAAACACTCATACCCAGCAGACAGGCTGATGAGCACTGGGTCTGCGTTTCTGTGCTTATCATGAAATGACTCAGCAAGTTCAGCTGAAAGCCACAATGTTTCAACACCACTCAGCAACAAAGTAATCTGACTTCGTCTGTCAAGAAAGATGATTTGTCTGCAGAATGTGAGCAGTAGAAGTAGAAATATTAGTATGAGTAGGATTTCTAATGTAACAAGTTGTGTAAAGTTTAATAATGATTTTTTCATTTATTTTAAAGATGCCCAAATCACACAAATATTATTATTTTATTTACAGGTCTACATTACAGGATTCCTTATCCAAGACCTGTAAGTAAAAAACACACATGAAATCGTCCTCATTTGCATTTGTGTCACTCACTGTGTTGCTTGTTCCTCTGAATTCTCCTGCAGGTGTACCTGCCACAAATGGGACTCGCAACTCAGAAAGACAGGAAATTGCGAGCACAGCAGCGCCTCAGGAAGCAGGCCAAGCCAGTTTACTTAGAGTCACATGACGAGACCTGATGCTCGATATACGCCGCGCTCGCCAAGAGTTCATGTTACCGAGGACAGGAAACTAGAGAGCGGTCACAAGCTGATGGCAAGGATTGGGTTTGTTATAAGCACTCAGTGATGTAAGAACATCTGTCATTCAGGAAAAGCCATTTGTTCTTTTATATTTGTAAAATGATTAAATGTAAGTGCTAGTAAAAGCAGAAGAGCGGGCATCTGTTCCAGTGATGAAGAGAAACACTCAGCTGCACTGTAATTTACAGCATGTAAGACCAATCTGTGTGCTGTGATGAATGTATTTAATATTCTATGTCTACAATTGTAGTGAACATTTTACTAATATTATTTTTTCCACTAAATATATCAATGGCGTTGGTGAATAAAGTGTAAATATCTATACTGAGACATTGTCTGTTGCTTTGTGAGACTTATGAGGTTATTGGAAAGCAGAGATTGGACCCAGTTATTCGTGTGCGGGTCCTCAACTTCAGCTTTCAAGTTGTAAACAAGTCTAAATGTATAATACCAAATTTAATGTCACCATAATAATTAGTCTTATTGATTTAAAATGTGAATTTATTACTTGTCAGTTAAACAGATCGATATGAGGGTAAATTCGAAAGTCAAGTTGCAAGTCTTTTTGATAACACCGACTTGGGTCAGCAAATTTGAGATTTAAGTTCATGTCCAGTCTGCCATGTGAAGAAACAGATATATTTGATCCTATATTGATTTAATCTATAGTATACGGTATGTAGTTCCATGTGAAAATGGCAAAGTCTCATAATCCTGCTGAACTTCACTGTAGTGCAACTTTACAATACTCGCTCGTACAATATTTCAGTGATAGTTTGTTTTGAATTTTTCAGTCGTACAATTCAGTGTGCAGAGAATGAGAGGTGGTAGGTTTGTGGTAGGTTTGTCCCCCGAGAGGCCCTGTACACACACAGAGGATACACAAACAAAGTTCAGAATTGGATCAACAGCTGTTGAGAGCCTGAACACCTGTTTCAAACCGCTGTTTGTGCCAAGAGGTGCCTCTAAAGCAGTCAGAACTCAGATTATCTGAGAGGTACAACAATTACTATAATCCCAATCTGCATTGCAATTGCAACATATCTTGATTTGTAAAGTATACAATCACATTTACAGCTGCGTGGTTTACAACGCTCCAATTTGAAAACCCAAGACCATTAATGAAGCGCTGAATTAGAGTGCAGTGTTTAACCATTAGGGGGCGCACAATACTAAGTGCAACTCGCTCAGTGACATCACTCGTAGAAGACTCATGGCTGTACTTTAACTGTGTGTACTTGGAGGCTAGAATTGGCTTCGCTGTGCATTTGTGATACCTGTGGCAGAATGTTCCAGAAGATATCGGACTATAAATTACATACAAGTCATCACAAAGAACGTGAAGAAGAAAGAAGCATCAGAAGAGCAAATGACATGCTTTTTTTAAAAAATTTGGTTTATTTGATTATTATGATTTACAAATGTCCATTAACTGTATTCAAAGCCATTAAATAACGCAAGTGTTCAAGGGGTTAAATATCCCTCACGTATGGACTAAACACACCCAGCTAAAGTGTGGCATTGTTGCTGCTAAATGTACCTCTCTCTATGTCTCTGTGTGTCCCTCTTTGTCCCTCTGTGTCTGGAGACTGCATTACCTCCATGATAAATGGCTCCCCTCACTGTAATTGACCGGTGATGGTAAAGCAGCAGCAGCAGACTCAGAACTCTCCTGTCGCAGTAATGCTGAGTCGTGACTCAATCTGTGCACACAGATAGAGAACTGTGTTAAAAGACTGTGTCTGACTGATATTTTATTCATTTAATCATACCATTCATGTCTACGATAGATATTTCATCAGATTATGGTACATTTGTTACATCGTTTCATACGTTGGATAGTCTCGGTAATAAATGACGCTTACATGCAAGTTTCCTCTTTTCCAGTCACACTTTTGAACACCGACTCCTCCTGCGTCATACAGGTGGGCTTCTATAAACATCCTTCAAACACCAGCTTTAATGAAACTTTGTTAAAGTACCAGGGAGGATGTGATGGTGGTTTAAATATAGCACACATAGGATGTGTACCATTTAAGTTTAATAGTATCATCAAAAGTATTCCCTGTTGAAAGGGTGACACTGCTTGTAGGGCGAGTTGTTTCTAGTTCATTCTTCTTATACATTCATCCTTTTCCCAGGCTATGACCCATTTCCCCAAAGGGATCATTAAAGTTTCATTTTTATCATATAAGTACATTTTATTTAGACATACAGTGTGTTTCAACCATTACTCATGCTGCACAGAACCAAAGTTTCCTGTCAAGGGCATTTTGTCTCCATTTTAAATCAACTGATAGAAACGGTGATCGCTTAATTGCTTAACAATAACTTATACAGTGACTTAATTCATAAAGTTTTGCACAAAAGTTAGTCTTTTACAAACTACAACATGTTGTAATGCTTTGATAAACAGGGAAACCTGTGATTTGATTGGTCATGATCTGTGTCTGAGTTTTGAAAATAAACGCCCTGTGACCCATTTTAGTTGTAATGTGCAAAAAAAAAAAGGACCACGGCAAGCGAGCTTCCTCTGAACGGGTGTCCGGTGTAAATATAGGCATTTAGACGCCCACCTGAGAACAGTGTCATTATGGAAAATGATAAATAAGCTTTGGCACACGAAGAATACAACAGCTCCAAAAGAGGAGAGCGATCCATCATGCGCTCCCTTAAAGCCCTTCACTTCGTGTGCATTATTTAGGGGATTGAGAGAGACCCTGGGGGAAGTATGATGGAAAAAAACAGTATGACCAGGAACAGGAAAAAGGATAGGCTAAAGAATAATGCAGCACTGAGACATCTCATGCTGTATTTAATGTGATAAGAAGTCGTTAGATGCTTGTAAATGGGGGAATCCACCCCCTTCTCCTACCTGGTCAACAATCAGCTGAACAAATATCAAACTGTTCTCATTTTAAATTTCAGTAAATGTCTTTTAACAAAGCCACAGCGACATTGTTCCTGTACTCTCTCTTCTCAGGTGTGATATCATGGCCATTTTCATGAGATAGCACAATTGCGGCTCCTGGTTGCATATATGATTTAAATAATTATTAGTTCTTGATTAGACCGGTGCTTCAGTGGTTCCATTATGAGCAATCATCCTCATCACAGTCATGGCATACAGTACATTCATTTAAAGAGCAATCAAGCATTTTTCTGAAGCCTCCTCAGATTTCAATACATCTCGACGGGCCTCTTGAAGTTTCCTCATTCAATCATTAAAAAATAAATAAATTGTGGTGTGTATTTTATTGTGTGTTGAGTGTTTTATATCGTTAATGGGCAACATTGCGGGAATCACGTGAACCTAAATTCATAAGGCGTGAGTACAGGAAAAAAAAAATCAAACCTAGGGCAACACACAGAACAAACCTACAGTGAATTCAAAATTTTTGTGCGTGGTGCAATAACGTGGCAAAATAACAACCAAATACCATGACAGTAAAGATGACACGGGCGTCAAGGAAGTGCATCGGGAAGCAGTGAGGGAAACACTGAAAGGAAGGGGAACCAAGAAAAAGACAAAGAAGAAGACTAAGGAGGAGAAGAAAAGAATGACAGTGCAGGGTTCAACAGAGCTTGGACCAGTGGGAAGACCACAGGACAGATCCAGAATATTCTCATCCATTCAGGCCAGGGAATGTCTTGGGATCCCCCAGTAAGAGCTGGTGACCAGGAATCAGACATGCTGAGCGTGCTGGACAGAGACAGGGATGGATGGATGTAAGTGTTTACTGTAAGAATAACTTCTAAATATACCGTACCATTAATTCACGTGTCCTTTTCAAGTGATGTGTCACGTCTGGACTCTCACAATAGCCAATTAAAGCCCGAAAAAGTAGAACGTGTTGTCTCATTTCTTCGGTGTCTAAGCACTTTTTTGCCCTTTCGTGTTGCTGCAGACGGCTGCCTCATCTCCACTTCTGCTGCTCGCTCTCGTCCCTCTCACTCTTTACAGTGCTCTCCGTTTTGGTTTGCACCACATACCGTATCTCCCGTGTGCTCAGCTCACATAGCGGTCACTCTGATTAGAGGACCGAGGTGCGTGTGGGCTGACCCGAGTAGTGTGCCGAGTACTTATGAGTACTGCTGAATTCCTTCAGCGCAGATAGCCCTGACCGACGCCTGATTGGCTGAGCTCTGTCCCCCCGGGGCCGTTATGCTGAAAGTGTGTAAAGTGTATGTAAGTGTGTCAGGAAGTCAGAGTGAGGTCAGGGACGCTGTGATGATGACAAAGACAGAGCTCCAGCTTATTCTCCATCAGTAAAGAGAGCCGAGCGATAACCTGCCGTGTTTTCCTCCTCCTCACGGCTTTGTTGCTCACACAGACCTGGATTCTCTGCACACCGAGTGCATTGAAATCTGTTTGGTTACCGTGAGTCACTACTGTGTCCAGAGCTCCAAAATGACTGCACAAAGTCCCGTGAGTGCTTTCTATTATTCGCCAAGCAGAGTTTTGTGCCCACAGATGTCAGCCGGTGCCGCGTAGAGGTGTTTAACAACGAGTGGATGCGCTGAGGTCCGGCCGCAGTGCTGGGTCACAGGGCGACTGTACCCAGGTAACTGGAAGAAGCCATCAAATATTTAGCTGGCCTCCTTTTCATGATCATGGTATGTAAACAAACATATTATCTGTGTGATTGACATGCGATCTTTTGGCCTGGCACGGCAGTGAAAGCTTAGACAGCTCTTTAGTGTGACAGGAAAAGAGGGCCACCGAGGAGGATTAATTATCAAATTAATTTGCTGGTGATTTAATCGGACCAGTGCACGTTTAAACACATATATTTGGTTTCTGTAAAGTAAGCAGACTACGGGATAAATGTGTGTATGTGAGTATGCAACAAGAGACGAATGAGAGAGGGCAGCACAGTCACTGTCCCTGTGTTCTGCCTGCTGCTTCTATTTTTTCAGGACACCCCACCTGCTGAAAAATGTAGCCTCGTTTTGCACTTCCCGGTTATTTAGCTTCTCTGCGCCCTCATTTCTGTTAAGTTCACACAGGAAAAGTGCTTAACGCAGGCAACGAGCACCACTACCTCCTTAAAACAAATTAAATGTAACAAACACAATAATTGTTTCTCTTAATTGCGCTAGATGCATGAAGGTGGATGGAAAACTCATTAAAGGGGGCAGATTAATAATGGAGGAGGGCGTGCTGCTGTTGTGCTAGCTTGGTTTACATCTT
>OMNV01000139.1:8280-25668 GCA_900303265.1 Brotula barbata | reverse complement strand
TTACTGTCCCTAATATACAGAATATGTTTTCTCTTGCAATTCTGTCCCAGACCTAGGTGTACAAGGAGACTGAGCTCATCGGAGCTGTCAGCTCTAACGCACGTGCACACAGACACACACACACACACACATACACACACACACACATTGCTTCACCACATTAATAATAGATGACCTCTATTTGACTTGGGAAAGCCACTGTAGCCCCAAACATGCTGTGTCTCTGTCCTTGTTTTGGCCAACAGTTTCTTGTCACCTTCTTGCCACCCTCTCCCATTTGACAGCTTCTGTTTCATCAGTCTGCTATCCAAATATTCATTAGTCTCTTCCGGGTGTCTTTGTTTTCTCTAATTGTTCTTATACAAGCTTCATATATGACGTGGTCAAGAGTGAAATTGTCCCCGCTCATGAAAGACCTGGGTCTTCAACTTTCAGAGTACAGGGTTTACTTTTGCCACACTCATTAGTAGTGCTTGTAACAATATAGTTTTTGTGGAGGACTGTGCCAACAGTCTTGCAAAGGTGTCCTTTCTTTTACTCCACCGCCATCTTAAAAGTCTTAGCATTAGCCTATATTGTTTTTCCATTTGCACACTTGCTAGAGGTTAAGTCTTAATTTTTGCCCAAACGTGGTAGCATGGGGTTATCCTCAGTGGTTGCCAGAGTTAGACACAGCAGAGCTTGTAACACTTCTTAATTGAAGTCTGTTTAGAACTCAGTCTGTCTCGAAAGGTTGACTTTTGTTTAAAAACGTGGTCACGAGTAGGATACAAGTCCCTGTCTGGTAAGCTGTGGTGAGCCATTCGCATCATTGGCAAGTCATTGCCTTTAGTGTGGCATGGTGTTCGGAGTAGATGAGTAGACAAAGCAACATGACACACCCCAAGCAGAGGAAAGGTATTGTCGTGGAGAAATAGTATCTCCTGCCATTTGTCTCCCCTACCTGAAGTACTCTTCTAAGTACTAAGTACTGCGGAAAAGTTAGCTGCTTTGTTAAGACTGTTGGTCACCGTTAAAGAATTGTAGTTATAGGTTTTGAGATACTAGCTGTTACAAACTTACTTCCCTGACTCCCTGACAAAAGGATCAAGGTAAAGTAGGAAAGTTGAAATTGTCTCGTGACATGATTTTTTTTCTATCTTATGCCACTGTAGGAGGCTGGTTCTGGGGGCGAGGCCAAAGGACCAGACTCAATGAGTTTCCAGCGAAATGTCCGAGAAGTCAGGGCAGAGCACCAAGGCAAAGGATGGCAAAACAAAGTATGCAACCCTTAGCCTCTTCAATACGTACAAGGGAAAATCTCTGGAAACCCAGAAAACTGCAGGTAAACTCACACACAACACCAACAGCCCCAGTGATATTTGCATTTGATCAAAAAGCTTCTAAGATTCTGAAGGTGTTATTCTGACCTTACTAGTGACCTGCCTTTGTTGCATTTCAACTTTTCTGTTTTGTCCTTTACTTCAGTGGCTGCCAGACATGGGCTCCAGAGTTTGGGCAAAGTTGCTGTCAGCCGGCGCATGCCGCCTCCGGCCAACCTGCCCAGCCTGAAGGCAGAAAACAAGGGCAACGACCCCAACGTCAACATTGTGCCGAAGGACGGCAGTGGCTGGGCATCTCGAACTGAGACAGCAGACGGGGACAGGTAATTTAATTAACTTTGCAGATGTAAGCTTGCATATACACAAACACTAATATTCTAGTCTTAACTCTTGTCTTGTAGTCAAGTTATGTGATTCACTAGAAGTGACAGAGAAGGCATCCATAACTTGGCAAATGTCAACTCCCTGTATATCATATTCTTTCCCACAACCTCTACGCAGGCAACAGGAGACACCTCCACCCCAAATCAAACCACCGCCGCTCCAATCACAGGACCTTTCTACTGGTGGTAGCCGCTCTTGGGCCAACAGCAAGCAGACTCAGCTAGAGGGTAAATGAGTCTGCCCTATGCTAAGTCATCACTGAGCTTGGCATTTTGTAGCAGCTTTTATAGTGCCTAGTCATAAGAGGTAGACCATGTTGATGCCACTTGTTATTGCTCAGGTGGAAAGGGTGTTATACCCAACTGAGGATTAAGGCTTTAAAAAAATCTGTGTATTATGAACAACCCTTTCATGTCTGAGTGCTCATAACATGCTAATATACTTGTCTTAAGGAGGAGCGTCTCGTGTAAGCAGCCATTTTCACCAGGAGTTTCCCAGCTTACAGGCAGCTGGTGATGTAGAGAAAGGAGATGGTCAAGAGGAAGAGCCCTATGGACCAGGTCCCAGTCTCAGACCTCAAAGTACGTCCACAGACATGCACGCGGACATCATTTAATGATCACTTTTGCTTGCTTGTTCATAACAGTAATGTTCTTGGCTTGAATTTAAATCAGTGTTTCTATACCCATAAGATGTTGGCAGTTGGCGTGAAGGAGGTGGCAGGAATTTGAACACGGCCCCCAGTCCCCCTGAGATGGACAGCAGGGCTCCAGAGGAGGGTAGCACTGGACTTAGTACTTCTTCACCACCTGGGGAAGCTGATGAGACGGCCCGAAACTCATCCGCAGATGGTGTGAAGGACAAGAGGGATGGGAGGGAGAGGCAACATTCGTCTGCCCCCCCTCAGCCTAAACTTAATGGGGGGCAGCAGCCACCTGCTGGGATGCCACCTCACTTTGATCCTGCTTTTAGGAGCATGATGCCACCATATGTAAGCCTCATCTTGATATTCTGGACCAATTACTCAAGTGGATATTGCATAATTTATTTGATCTGTCCTTTTGCCCTGGCTTATTAAATGGTGGCTTTGTGTTTTTAGATGTTCCACGCATATCCTCAGATGTCTTTTGGCCCCGGGCAAGGGAACTTCAGATACCCAATGCCACAAGATGCAGCCAAGTAAGGTCACACCAAAACCAATGATATTTGATTTGCACCAAAGTTTTAAAAATGCTCAGGGCATTACAGATACTTACTTGACTTTGAAAAAATGATTAACAAAAGTAAAGTTCTTTTAAAATTAGTAGGACTGAATAAATTGACACTGCAATTAACAAACCTGAATGCATGTGTGTCAATCATTTCTAGTGTTTTGATGTTACCAGCCCATCACAGAAAGGCTGATATCTGTGCATACATGACAGCTGAAGTTTATAACAAGATATGCACCAAAGTCTCTAAAAGAATAAGGCCAGGAAGATTTATTTGGAATGCCATTGAGGCACACCCTGATTTCGTTGTTGTCATCAATTTCAGCCCAGTGCACAAACGTGGGATAAGATAGATAGGGATAATGACCTCTCTTTTGCATTTTTTTTTCTCTTTTGGCTTCTCAGGGGCCCTCGCTTATCACGTCCTCAGCAGGCTCCCCCTCAGTCCTGGCTCCAGGATCCAGACAGACCCTCTATCGTCAGTGCCACAGAACTCAAGGAGCTAGACAATTTGGACACTGATGCTGATGAGGGCTGGGCTGGTCAGTAGCTGTGCATCATCTTTGAACTACAGTATATAATTTATGATTTGGTATACGGCAGGTATATGGATTTAATATTTTTATTTCAATCAAATCTCTTTACTTCTGCAACCTAGGAGCTCAGATGGAGGTGGATTACACCGAGAAACTAAATTTTAGTGATGATGAGGAGAACCAAGCTGCCAAGGACAAAGGAGAAAACTGGTAAGACTTTTGATCAATACTTTTATTTGCTACATTGCTCAGAATAGTCACCACTTGCTTTCTAACCCACTGCTTTTTCACCTACAACTAACATTACCCACTTTTTTACACAGCTAAATAAAAATTCAGATTAATTGGGTTTTCATTCTTTTTACCACAGTTTGAAAAACTAATTTTAAACACTTGTCACTTGGTAAAATCTAGTAATCATTATAGTGAATGTCTTCTAATTTTGCATTATGTTATCGATAGAGGTGCTTTTATTCAGTATACATGTGATTTCACCACCTCTCAATAACTTAAAAGTTGAAAGAAGAAATGATGTTCACTGTGATTTCACTTAAATTTTAACCTGCACATTTCAACTTGTTCAATTAATCTTTCCCAGTTAAAGATGGATCAATGTTTGAAAGTTTGGTATTTAAACAAGTTTGTATTTATTTATTTATTTATTTTTTCTGTGACTGTATTTGCATCATTTCAGGGAGTGGATGGGTAAAACGGAGCGTGTTAGATCCCGGCCGTCAGATAGTCATGAAGGCTGGAAGGAGGGGTCTGAGGAACGTGCTGGCTCCAAAACTTCATGGGCTGAAACTGTGGATCCTAGAGCACCATCTCCGGGCAGTATGGGACAATACAATAAACCAGCTGTTCAGCAGGACTATCAGGTGATGAATACACTCAACATTAACCTAGTGCAAGCCAGTTCTTTAGTTAGTAGCTATTCTAATAAGCTCTCTATCCCCTAGGCTGCTGGTCGCCCAGTAGGTGGTGGAGCTCCACGTGTAAGTAAACCTGGTGCTGATGAGGATTCTGAGGCCTGGAGACAGAAGCGCAAGAAATCTTCGGAGATCTCTGAAGCTGTAGAACGAGCCAGACGGAGGAGAGAGGAAGAGGAGAGGAGGATGGAGGAACAGAGGCTTGCTGCGTGTGCTGAAAAACTCAAACGTCTCAATGAGAAACATCGTCAGGTAACTGAGGGCAAATCTGCTTCTCAGACCAATGAAGAGGCTGGAGCTGCTTGTGAGGAAACTTCCCCGTCACCTCCTGCTCCTTTATCAAGCACCGTATCTTCAGTCCCAGTTTCACAATCACAGGTTCCAGTCATGCAAGCATCTCTACCAGAGAGAGTAGAGAGGGAGAGAATAGAAAGAGACAGAGTTGAACCAAGTACAGAGGAGGAGGTTCACTTACCTCATCAGCCCAGCTCACCAGTCCAAAGACCGGCAGCTGTAGATCCAGAGCCCCAGGTTGAAGGAGAGGGATCCTTGTCAGAGGTCACACCATTGGTGGAAGATGGCCAAGCAGATAGGACAGCATTGCCTATCCGAGACTATTTCAGTACAGACGACAACAGAGGTGAGTCAGCTCAGAGCCATTATTTAGGTTTGCTCACTGATTAGTTGCAGTGGCTTGCCATTCCTTTTACTATACGTTTCAATACTGTCTGCTCTTTCCTGCAGTGGAGGAGCCACATCTGTCACTGCCTCGCATGGACACCCCCAGTGGTGAGGAAATCCAAGTTGCAACCCCACAACTGGAGGGAGAGGCAGCAGCTGCTATGCGTCCATCTCTTACCTCAGGCTATTCCAAACAGTTCCAGAAGTCTCTCCCTCCTCGCTTCCTTAGACAGCAGGTAAGTGTAAAAATCTGATTTGTTGGTCATGTTGACCATTCCAGAAATTTCACTTCTCCTGAACAAAGTTGCTGTTTTCCGACACAAGTGTAGTGTTGGAATCAGATGAAGCATCCTAAAAACTGTATTCAGGACTATTAAGGACATCCTTGATAGGATTCCATAAAACAAATTAGTATTTGATTATTCCATTACGTTTTCTTTACCACTATTCATCTGGTAGGAGCAGATGAAACAGCAACAGTGGCAACAACAGCAGCAGCAACAACAGAGTGGGGGCTCAGTTTCTCCATCGGGTAGTGGTGGAGTTGCTGCCAACCAACAGCAGCAACAACAACACCGTTCCATGTATCAGCCCATGGGCCCACACCATCAGCACCTGGCCTCCATGGGTTTTGACCCCCGCTGGCTCATGATGCAGTCCTATATGGACCCCCGTATGATGTCAGGGCGACCCCCCATGGATATGCCAACTAATATTCATCCCGGTAGAGTCAAAGTTGATTATATGTGGAGTATTATTTGGAAAAAAAATTTAATCAATAGTGTATCTGTATTTTTTGCACAGGTTGGGATGACAGGTGTCCAGACAAACTATTAAATGTCATTTTCTCTCGTCTTCAGGGAGGATGCCTCCAAAGCAGATTGTGCGCAGAGAGCCCGGTGATAACTCCAGCTCCAGCTCCGACTCCTTTGACCACTTAACTCGACCTATTCGTGACCATGGCCTATCGTCAGAATCACGAATGGTATGGGGGTCTGACCCATATCCGCAGTCAGAGCCCTTACCGTCTGTCACTCCTCCTAAAGGACGGGAGGATAATAAGGAGCCCAGGTTAAAAAATCATCATGCATATATTTTGTTCCAGAATATTTTATTCTTAATTTCTACATATGGCACATATTGATCACTTACATCTGACATTGTTTTCATACAGACTGGACTCTGGTTTGGATTTGGATAGGAGTCTTCCAGCTATGTACACCCAGGATCACACTGCATTGGACTCTCGCAAAAGTAACTTCTTTCGGGACCCTACTGAGTCTTTGTCTGCATTCACTCAGGGCCCCGAAGATGCCCCTGGGCCTCTAGACAGGGTGCCTGTTGGCTCAAGCTTTGACCCTGAGGAGTCAGGCCTGCCCACTGGGGAAGAGGTAGAAGCTCTAGGGCATGCCATGCTCCAGAGGAGTGTTTCCCAGGGCTCCAGCCACTCCTTAAAGCTGGATGAACCCAGGTTTGATGGGCTCCCTCTAGGACCAAAATCACTAGAGTTGGACACAGTGGACCGAGCTGATGATAAGGCTCAGAATGAATTCTACTCCCAAGCTGCAGTGACCAGCAACAGGGCAACACCTCCTGCTGATGGACTCCACAAACAAGAGAAATTGCCTCTGCCAGTTCCTAGCAAGCAGAAAGCAGAGCTTCGTTGGGGTGGGAGGTCTGGGACTGGGCGCAGAGAAGGACAAGGGGGAGACAGACCAGTACGCAGGTCTGGGCCCATAAAGAAGCCTGTTCTAAGGGACATGAAAGAGGAGAGGGAGCAGAGAGAAGAGAGGGAGAAACGCCATGAAAGAGGAGACAGACCCAAAAAGGATATGTCAGCAAAAGCGCCTTCTGCTGCTGCTGCAGTGTCTGAGGGCTCTAGACCTCATGGTGAGGGAAAGAGAGAGCCTGTTGAGGTTGAGGAAACACCCTCTGGCCCTCAGAGAGCAAGAGATTCTCAGCCATCATCTGGTGCCCCCACCTCTTCCTCTCAGGAGGAGAAAGCAGACAAACTGCCTAGCAATGATAAACATCCAGAACCGAAGCTACCCTCCAGGAAAGAGTCCAACCTCCCTCCACGTGCTTACCGACGAGAGGAGCGAGAACGGGATCGTGAGAGGGAAAAGGAAATTGAAAAGGACAGAGAGAGAGATTGGCCTGCTGACTCAAGTTTCAAAGGACGCGGTCGGGGCGAATATTACTCCAGAGGACGGAGCTATCGAGGGACTTACAGTGGCAGAGGTAGGGGCAGTCGAGGTAGAAGCCGGGCCGAGTATCCTTACCGTGAGCCTCGATCACGCTCTGATTTACCGTCAGCTGGAGGTGCAGCAGCATTTCGCAATAGGGAGGAAAGTGAGACACGGAGTGAGAGCTCTGATTTTGAGGTCATACCTAAACGTAGGCGACGTCGTGGTTCAGACACAGATTCTGAAAGTGAAGGTGGAAGGGAATCAGCCAGTGATACTGGGCCTTCTGACCGTGAGCCAAGCACTAAACCTAACAGACCGCTCAAACGAGATCTACTTGGGGATGGCCGATCTGGTCCACACAGGCCAGGTTTTGGACCCCTTCACATAGGGGAGAAGGGTGGATCAAGAGGGGATGATGAAAGCAGGCCTAAGCCAGGGTTCCTCCCTAAAGGAGAGCCTTCTCGACGAGGTAGAGGAGGGTTATACAATAGACGAGGTGGTGCAAGGGAGCGTGGAGGACCTCGATCAGCCCCTCTTAGACGGCCAGCAGCCCGAGAGTCATCATCTCAGTGGCCCTCCAAACCCATGGAGACATTCAGACCTGAGGACACAGAGTCTACTCCCTCAAGATATGACAATCCCGCCAATGACCGACGGCCCCCAAAATCTGATGGCAAAAGGTTTGGGGAAGGACCCTCTCAAAATGCCAGAGAGAGACCTCGTCGGTCCAGACCAGCAAGACCACCCAGGCAGGACAAACCCCCTCGTTTTAGACGCTTGAAGGAACGGGAGGCTGCCGTGTTTGCTGGTGGAGAGACGAGCACTGCAGTCCCTCTACCCTCAGTCTCTGCTCCTACTGTCCCTAGCTCTGCCACTGCACCAGTCTCCCTTTCTCCAACCCTGTCTAGAGCTCCAGGAACCCCTGTTACTGTATCTGCAGATGTGTCAGCCACTATGCCTGCCCCTGACCTGCCCTCATCAATAGCTGCATCCTTGCCTGAGACCAGCAGCCCCACCATTGCGGCCATTGGCACCAAGTCCCCAGACTTGTCCAATCAGAATTCTTCAGACCAAGCCAATGAAGAATGGGAAACTGCCTCTGAGAGCAGTGATTTCAATGAAAGGAGAGAGCGAGAAGAGCGAAAAGGAGCACTAGAGGCCACTCAAGATGCAGCAGTTTCTTCTGCTCCTTCCCCTGCCGCAATAGCACCCCAGGGCTCCCTGACCCCCAGTAAAAACATACCTGATGGAGGGGTGACTCCAAAACGTGAAGGAGCTCAGGCTGCCAAAAGGAGTTTCTCAAGTCAGCGGCCTACGGATCGACAGAATCGCAGAGGGAACAGTGGAGCCAAACCAGGCCGTAGCTACACAGGAGGCAAAGGAGAGCGGAGAGGAGGGGCCAAAGCTGGACGAAAAGGGTGAGTTTGAAGCAAAGGCTTTTGTGTGTTTTGATGCATTAACTCAATGAAGTCTGGTCATTGAACAGATAATGCTTGAAGGACATAATGCTTTTTCTTACCCATAATGACTTTTTTACATTTACATTTTATTTGGCCGATATCATGTTTCTTTTAAATAGTTATATGTGACTGTATGGTGGTATTTTCAGCCACCTACCTTTCACTTTTGTGCACAACAGTGGAAATACTATATTCTTCCTCCTCACCTGCCTGGCTTCATTTAATGATTTGACACTCATAGCCAAGAACATAGCTACTACATCTATCTCAATCATTCTTGTGTTTCTCTCTGACTCACACAGCCCTGCAGTACAGCAAAGCTTGGAGGCAGGTGCGGCAGCAACTGGGGGAGCACCCCAGAGATCTGCAAAGGAGCAGCCAGCTCGTCGCAAAGATGAGGCTAAACAGGCTGCTAAGAAGCCCAAGGAGAATGCCCTCTCTCAGTTTGATCTCAACAATTATGCAAGTGAGTGGACAAGCCTATTCATGTACCTGTGCTAATTCATTATGAAGCTATACCTGCTCCAGTTGCTTGTTGACAGAAGAATTAATGTAGAGGTGGTTATCTATTCCTGTCCCATCACTCAAGGTGTTGTGATCATCGACGATCACCCTGAGGTTACCACGACAGAGGACCCTCAGTCCAGCGCCAACGACGACGGCTTCACAGAAGTTGTCTCGCGCAAACAACAGAAACGACTGCAGGATGAAGAGAAACGGAAAAAGGAAGAACAGACCACTCAGGTGGGAGAATGTTAAGGTTGCCCCATGTAATTTAGGACCTCGTACAAAGATGGTTAACTAGTTGATAAGATACTATACTTGTTCATATATTATTAATATTAATACTGCTCCAACAGAACTGGGGTAAGAAAGGCTCTGGTGAGAAGAGCAGAGGGGGCGGAGGAAAGCTACCGCCTAGATTTGCTAAAAAGCAGTCATCACAGCAGCAACAGCAGACCTCACAGCCTCAGCCTCCGGCTGCATCTGCCCCTCAAACACAACAACAGCCCCCCATCTCTGCACCCCAACATGTTCCCATGGCCTCCAGTCAGCCGGCTGCGTCACCTCAGAATCTAGAAGGAACAGTGGCGCCCCTGGCTTCCATACCACCTGCCACAGTGGACTTTACCTCAAAGAGCCTACCCTCTGCACCACCCCAGACACTCAACACTCTGGGTACAGAATTGTGGGAGAACAAAGTATCTGGCTCCACTGTACTCCCAGAAGTCAAGAAGCGTAAGTATCAGGGGCGTTAAATCTATTATGCAATTTGTCAAAATGTATTAAGCTAGACTAAGATCATGTGTGATGTAATGTGTATATATTCCAGTCGGTCCAATCAGCCCTCCTCAGCCACCCTCTGTGAGTGCCTGGAACAAACCTCTTACCTCATTCACTGGCCCTGTCACATCTGAGGTATGTCAAATTTGCTTTGGTCATCATCAGCTTATATCTGCATCATCCACATAGCTCTGAGGGCTTAGCAGTGGACAGAATAAATCCAATGACTATGAAATTATGCATTGTACTCAAGACAAAAGAAATACAAAAAAAATGCTGTTTTTTTTGTTATTTTTTTGTTTGTTTTCTTATACTAATTCTAATTCTTTTTATTTCAGGGTGTGAAGCCTGGAGCAGAGGGCAGTGTTGAGTTGGTAATAGACAGTATTCAGTTTGGCGCACCATCATCTGCAGGTAGCACCGACAGTGATGGAGTACCAGCCTTGTTAGAAACTGGATCTGAAAACAAACTACCTGCTCCAAAAGAGCAGAGACCCAAACAGGCTCGTGCTGGTCCAATCAAAACTCCGAAGGTAATGCTACAGACACTCACTTTGAACTATAATTATTTATGCGAAACTGTATTTACTGTAAATGTTCTCCCCAGCTTCCTGACATTGAACCAGTGGAAACCAAGGAATACAAGCCAGGTCCCATTGGTAAGGAGCGTTCTCTGAAGAACCGCAAGGCCAAAGATGCACGTGGTGGGGAAGGTGAGAGGATGGATGGCGTAGTGCCTGGGGGAGGAGTTAACAGAGCCACAGACTCCAGCCCTCCAACCAGTGACGCCACTGTACCAGAGCTGGGGGGCGATATTGAGGGCATGATCACGGTGCCCTCAGCAGAGTTTACAAGTAATTCTAAGGTATTTCACAGCCAGGTCTTTTTGGCATGCTTGGATTATATTTGAGTTCTTAACAATTCATATATTCCCCTTTAATGACCAGTTTCCATCCAGTGTACACTGATTCAAACATTTCAACTAGTCTGCGTGCTCACTGATGCAATGTCTTTTCCTCAGGAGTCTGTAACAGACTATACCACGCCATCTTCATCTCTGGCTGATAGTGTCCCAACAGGAGGAAACAAAATGGAAGAGAGCTTAGTGGCTAATGTAAGTACATCCAGTATATGAAGTATCACAATGTCCTTGCCACTACTTGAAATCTGTTTTTGTGGTTAGGTGGCACTACCCCACTCCTTGCCCCTTCCACGACGAGAGACCCTGCAGCAGAGTTCCAGTCTCAACACAGTCTCCCCTGCAACTGTTGACCTAACACTAAAGGTACACAGATATATATAGGGCGCATGGAAATATAACATTTCATTTTAAAAGTCAGAAAGAGGCCTAGTTTGAGCTTGACAAAACTTGAAGACATGAATGTTTATAAATTAACCTTAACCCTCATTTTATTTTTTCTTTAGATGGAATCTGCTCGTAAGGCTTGGGAGAACTCTCCAAGTTTGGAGAAAAATTCTCCAGTCACATCTTCTTCCTCCCCCATTACATCGTGTGCATCATCGTACTCTTCCTTCTCATCAGCCTCCATGCCACAGATCCCTGTGGCTTCAGTTACCCCGAGCACCTCACTGTCAGGTAATGACTCAACTACACCCCATTCCTCTGATCCACTAGGGGTGTAACGGTACACAAAAGTCATGGTTCGGTACGAAACTCGATTTTGAACTCAGTTATGTATGTTTTCGGTACAGCAGGGGAGAAAAAAATGCCAGACATCATGAAATTGCTTTTCATTTATCATGAAGTTCTTTTTTTTTTTAAACATAAAAAACATACCTAGGTCTAGGTAGGTAATGTATGTCAATATTGCTGCACCTCCTGCTAACAAAACTTAAAAGAAAATGTGAACATTCTAAGTAGATAAAAAGTAGTAATCAAAGTGCATCGTGTTGATATGTAATGATATTCAGTTTAGGATAACAATCACAGCTTGTACTCGGATTAATTCTATTATCAAGGCACATATCTTTCTTTGTGTAAAAAAAAGTCATAGCATTGGAGATTTATGTAAAATCATGTTTATTCACAGAATACACATTATCCAAACTGAAATCAGAACAAATTGAATGTAGGCCTACATTTTACCAGGCGTACAGACTTACCTTAGAAATAGAAGTGATCAATGTTTTTTTTCCATTCACATTTTTTCGTTTATCTCCACCATGCAGGCTCTGGTACGTATACAACGTCATCCCTCAGCACCAAGACAACCACGGCATCTGACCCACCTAACATCTGTAAAGTGAAACCCCAGCAGCTGCAGGGTGGAAGCCTGTCCTCATCCAGCAGTAGCAGTAGTAGCAGCAGTTTCTCTCAGCTGGGCTGTGTGCCCCCACTGCTGCCTCAGCAGCAGCAGACCCAACAGGTCTATGTCTCCCAGTCTGCAGCAGGTGAGTAATATATTCAACTGTTGTAAGAAGTACAGTATGAACACATGCTGCATTGACAGCCTTTTGAGTGCATCCAAAAAGGGTTGAATCAAAGGCAACTGGATGGGGAAACTTGAAGCCACTTCGCCTCTCATCTGTCTTCAGTTCTAACTGACTGGGTGTAGGTCCTGGGTAATTAACCTCTTTGGCGGTCATTGTCTTGGGCCATCAGCACTACTTGGTTCATCGGCACTCCTGGCAACCTTTGTTGCGACGGTTGCCAGAGGTTAAGTACTTTGGATTCCCCACCAGTCAGTTAGAACTGAAGAAGCCCTTTTGGTCAAGAGGTGAAGTCTTTTCAAGTATCCTTTACCAAGTCCAGTTGCCTTTAATCCAACCCTTCGTTTATAAACATGACTTGACTGAGAACTTTCGCAGGCATCTGAGTGCAGCTGAGTGTAACTACTCAGTGGAGTTTGATCATTTGCCAGGATCGAAGAGCTGGGTCACTTGAGCCTAATAAAAGATGCTCATGTAGTTATAATAAATACACACGATGGCAGTCACTTGTTCCAAAAATCGTGATCGAACGACTTTCAATTGGCAACCTATTTTCGGATATATTCCAAAGGGCAACACCCACCCCACTGCTCCCCTCGTTATTTATTTTTCGTTGTTTTTGTTGAAACTTTACTCTGTAAACACCGCATTAACGAATAACAAAAACAATTTATTGACACTCAAAGTCTTGTAGTGCTACAGTGATAAAGTCAAATATACAAAATTAAACATTGCGACGCTTGTCTGTGGTCTTTCTGCTAACTTTGCTGCCTCATTTGAGTCAACAGATTTGTCGTCATTGTGGTTTAAGACAGCTGCTTTTTCCAAAGATGACAAAACAGCCTTGACTTTGTTTGTTACTTTGCTATGTACAGTGTAGAAATCTTCAACAGTAGAAACAGTACAGAAGTACTGCCATATACTGCTTCTCAGGTGCTCTGGTGTCATGATTGTCTGCTCAGGACAATTTTCAATTTTGTCATCACAAACAAAAGTAAAATAAGTAGGCAGGTTTACTTTATGGTCAGCGAGGCCTGCAATAGGTTAGCCTCTTCTGGATCACAAGGCAAACTACTTCAGGCTTCAGTGACAGCCCAGGGACAAAAACGTTAGAGGGAAAATTATTTTGAATGAGAAGCAGGTTGAATGCTAAAAATGCAAGCCATTGAATGAGACATGTTTTTGTTAAATCAGGTATGTTTGGCCACTCTACATTCAGTCTACACACTCTGCACATGATGTCAACTTTTCCCATACCCAATATTAAAAGCTGAGATTTGAAAACAGTATTGATTCTGACCACTAGATGGCAGACGAGCTGCAGACACCCAATGGTTAGACACAAGAGGTAAGACGGTAATGATAGTAATTTATTCTCACAAAGCATGCTGCTGAAACATATTGGGCATATAAGGCAGAAATTTGTTCATTAGTGAAGTAAGTTTAATCCTTCTGGTTGTGTATTGATGTGTGGATCAGGGCTGCAGCTATCTTTTCTTTTGGTATTCTACCGATTATTCTGGCGATTAATCGAGTAATCAGATAAAAAAATACAGCATTTTTTCATCAAATTACTTGAGCTGTATGTATGGGCATTGTAATATGTCAAAGAGAAAATAAGAAAGGTCTCTATAATGAGAGAACATCACATATCACGTGACCTTTCTCAGATGATGCGTTGTGCGTTGCGCTCAACACAACATACAGCGCACGAACCGGCGTTTCTTTAAGCCAGCGAGGAAGATGTATTTAGGGGGGACACATAGCATAATGCCAACCTGCTTTGTTGAATCATACCTGATATGCCTATAAAGTTGGTGAGTGTTTTCATGAGAGGGCTTTCCTCCCAAGTTCAACCGGAGATTTGGGTTGGACCGTTCAGTCATCACCGAAACAAACAGTATGTCAGATTTTATTGATCTTCGAAACATTTATTCTGAAACACTGTTCAGCGATCTCTATTGGCTGCGCCCATCTCAGCAGCGCATGCCGCCTTCCTCGGTGTTGCGAAGTGTGATTTGCTGTTGCGCGAGGTATTCTGTACACATGAATGTGTTTCAGAACACCGCACAGCGCGCACCGTGTCCTATGTGAAAGGGCCTTTGAAGCTGCTACGGCAAACAACAGCGGTGAAGTAATGTAAGCGCGTTGTGCAACAGAAATAACCATCCATGGGAAACACAGTGCTCTGTATAGTTATACTGGATTTAGCAAAGCCCCGAGGTGAATCATTTGCCTCTACGCTTTTTAGTATTCAAGTTCCTTGATTTATTCGAGGAATTGTTTCAGTCTTAGCATGGATATAGATAGATGGATGGATGGATAGATGTATAAAAATTAAGAATTGTTAATACATGCTGAAATTCTTCAATCCTGTGTTCAGGTTCTGCAGCTCAGATTCCAGCCTTTTACATGGACACTAGCCATCTGTTCAACACCCCCCATCCTCGCTTAGCTCCTCCTTCCCTGGCACAGCAGCAAGGCTTCCAGCCGGGCTTGTCACAGGTAAAAAAAAAAAAGAAAAAAGTAGATATTACGAGTATTCTGCTGTTGTTGCAGATTAAATGGAAGTGCGTTGCAAAGAAAACATGAGATATGTTAATTTTCAAGAGTTCAGGAGTTTACAGGAAAAAAACGCTAGGTCATGTCTGTCTTCCTCAACCCTACAGCCAACAGCAGTCCAGCAGATTCCCATTCCTATCTATGCTCCACTGCAAGGGCAGCCTCAGCACCAACATACACACCAGGCCCAGCTTGGACTTAGCACTGGTCCTCCAGCCTCTCAGCCACAGGACTTGTTCAGCTCTTCACTGCAGCCTTACAGGTAATGCCCAGATCCAAGGATTCAGTTTTGTAAGGAAATACAGCTGAGCCATTCATTGCTTGAGAACTGCTTTTAGTTTCCCAGTTTTTGAGCTCTAAATTTACGTCCTTCCCATTCTCCTCACTCCTATTTTTGACTCTTTCAGGTCTCAGCAGGCATTCATGCAGAGCAATCTTTCACAGCCCTCCATGATGCTGTCCGGACCATCCCTGCACAGTTATCCCGGTGTGCAGGCACCTGAGCTGGGCAAACCTCAGTCAAATCTGGCCTATCAGCAACCCTCTTCCACCCAGCACATTCCCATTCTGTTTGAGCCCCAGCTCAATCAACCTTCTGGCATGGGGGGCTCACAGCTCATTGATACTCACTTACTGCAGGTAACTAACGTGAAGACATGGTCTGACGTTCAATCATACAAACTACACATATTTATTTATATAACGTATATTGTGTATGCGTTCCATCTGATTTCTGTTTGTATGTGTCTTAGGCTCGACAGGGGATGAATCAGCATTCAAACATGTACTCTGGGCAGGTGCAACAACATGGCCATGGCCAGAGTAGCTACTATAGCAACACCCAGTCCCCAAGTTCTGCCATGCAACAGGTAGGTACATATGCGAGAGTAATTGTTTGAAACTGTTGAGGTTATATTAATAAGATAACTCTTGTCTGACCAAGAGTTTATGTACACTTAACATCTTTCGCAACTCTCCCAAGGTGACTGTCCCTCTTGCTGGTTCCCAGCTTTCCCTGCCAAACTTTGGCTCAGGTGGAGGACAGCCCCTGTTGGCACTTCCTCCCACTCCACCACAGGCCCAGCCACCCAATATCAACCGACAGCCCCCAGTCTCCCAACCGTATAGAGGCATCATGGGCCCCAACCACAGCATGATGCAGCCTCCCACAAACAAAGTATTTAAATCTTTGTACAGCTGTGTTAGTACTTGTATGTGTCTAAATATGAGCTGTGGTAACATTTTATATCTTTCACATTTCAGATGGACATGGATCTGAAATTGTTTGGCACTGGGATGGATGTGAAGCCTGGAACCCCACCTGTTAGTGCGAGGAGCACTACACCGACTTCCAGCCCTTACAGGTATTGCCCACAAACTCTTTTGCTCACTGGCACTCATCAAAGCAATAACAGGCTGAGGCAGTGCGTAATGTAGATACACAGTACTGACCCTTGAAAACAAGTTGCTGTTGCAAAAGTATGGGTTTCCTTACAGCAATATCTGAGACCTCATAGGTCCAAAACAACTTGTTATATTTGAACAGATAAAGTAACCTGGAGTTGGGTTCCTGGTGACATTCATGCAGACAATTGAATACTTTGACAAAAACATATATGAGCTAGGTATGTCTGTTTGTGTTAGTCTTTTAGTTAGTTACGTATGTGCGTGGGTCTGTTTGTGGGATGTCATATGGGATTTAATAATGGATTGTTTTACCTGCACACCTGTTTATCTGTGCCTGAGGGCTGAGTTGAGGTCCATTATTTTCTGTTAACAGCAATCGCCTTTTATCAGCTTTGTCATATCATGCTGACCATCTTTTAAGGTAAAGCTTGTTTCAAATAGACAGAGTTGTGCTTTCTTAGAGCCAGCCCTTTGTCCTCTTAGAAACTAATGAATTTCTAATCATCGCTGTACTGCACGTACAATCATCAAGTGCTGCTGAGTTTGAGTTTGGTTTAAAGGCCCTTTACACTCACACAGGTGTTATTGGTTATTGTCAATAATTGGATCTATTGTTGGATGAAAGCTGGCTGGGGCTAGGGTGTGCGACATCGCCAAGCTCCATATTCTTAAACAATCATTACAAGGACATACACAAATAAATACTATAAACACCAGTTTGGCCTTGTAGGGCCTTTAATCTCATGCTGTTTTATTCCTGGTTGGGCTGTGATTGGGGGTTTTCTGCAACGCATGGTGCCTGTATGTGTGTGTGAGTGTGTGTGTGTGTGTGACAACTCGGTGAGACTCATTTCTAAACTTACCAGAAACTGCTGCTGCTCATCTATTTTTTTCCTTTCAACACACTATTCATCTCGTCTAGATTCACTAAGTAGAATAATGTCTATTGGGATAATGGCAAAGTCGCTTTCT
>OMNV01000138.1:14672-29124 GCA_900303265.1 Brotula barbata | reverse complement strand
ATGGGGATGGGATGGGGACGGGGATGGGATGGGGAATTCCAAAGTGGTTCCAGTGTTAATAGGAGCACTGGGGCACTCTGACCCTCAAAGTGGAAGAGGGCTCCGAAAGACTCCAGGGACAACATCTGGGGTCTCTGTCCAGAGGACTGAAGTCCTAGGAACAGGTGGGATACTGCACAGAACCTTCAAACTCCCAGCTTACATACAGACACACACACACACACGTTATTTCATCTTGTTTTGTTTGATCTATGCAGGTCAAACGGTCTCTTCAGGTTTGCCGAGCGACTCTCTCCTGTCGTTACTTCCTTTTCTTCAAAGGTCCTGATTCCTGGCCCAAACCTTTATCGAGCTGCTTCCGTCCCCGTTATCACCAACAGGCAGACGTCGGCGATCACCGTAACGTGACGCCGGGACGAGCTGGTTCTGCGATAAGGTTACAAAACGCTAACGTGCTGAAGTCTGTGTATTTAAGTCACGCTCGGTCTTAAAAAGAGGAAGAGAGAGGAGGATTTTCTGGAAGAGGCACACCTTAGCACACATGTGTTTCTGATCAAGTTTTAGGTCAGGGAGCATCTGGCTTTCATTGAGCTCCGGACTGACCTGCCCAGTTTGAAGTCACCGCAGGCCTCATGAGCTCCACTGCAGCTCCACTTCAGCCCCCGAGCTCCGTCCCTCTGCAGCGAGTGTCAGGGTGGAGCTGGTCCACGCCTCGGCATTGTTGGACGAGGATGGTCGGCCCGATACGGCCTTTAAAACTACAATCCTTAGTTTTTCCTCTGTCATATGACATCTAACATTAGGGGGTAATAACAGCAGCCACACCCATGAATCCATGCACGAGGAAACCGTCACAGCGAGGTGATGTCACCTCATGAACGCACGGCGTTAGCAGCGTGCGTCCTTCATCTGTGCTGCTGTTCAAGTGGCGTTTAACGGTTTAACGGCCAGTTTAATCTCAATCTGCCGAGAACTCGGACTTTGACTCAACAGCTGTCCGCTGACATTTTTGTGAATAATGCGGGTTGTTCCACGCATGTATGCATGTTTTCCTGCGTCTTCTGGCGTTGTCTTTTTAGCTAGCTCGAGTAGCTGTGCCACTTCGACCACGTTGTCCTCCATCCCTGCCTGGATCATCGTTCTAATGTATCAGATGAAATGTAAATCATCTTTACAGCCAAATGTAAAATTGGTGTTAAAATCTACATTTTAAAAAAACCCACAGCAAAATATGAGGTCACACATTTTTGAGGACCAAAAGTTGTTCAGACAATTCAAATGAATGCACGAATGATGGAGCTCATCCAACAGGTGTCGGTCCCTAAATCCACCATCCAGCACGTTGATTCATCGCAGTGATGCAGTAATCACCCTAAATACATTAATGTTTAATGATAAGCACACACAGACACACACACACACACACACACACAGCTCTGCAAATGCCAATCAACCTATGTACAATATAGAGCATATGAAGCTGAACAAAATGTTCTTTGATGGATATTATTTTCCTCATCATTCCAACTCTATGAGGCCATTTTGTCCTCATAAGGATAGGAATGCAGGAACACACTCATCCATTCACTGTAGAGGACATATTCTGTCTTTCTCTAGAGGGAACTCTCACCCAAATTAACAGTAACACCCAAGTATGATGTCTCTCTCTCTCTCTCAGACACATACACACACATACACACACACACACACACACACACACACACACACACATCCATTGTCAGGGCCAGCCGAGCGGTTCTGATAGAGGGTTAATTGTTTTCTGTCCGACACATAATGTGTCCGTCTGTTTCCTCCATCAGGCCGACACGTCACACAGGCTGACTGGGTCAGAGCGACGGTGATGAAAGCATGAATCAGAGGACTGCATCAAATGATCATTATGGAGGATACAGACGGAAAGGCAGAATGCGTTCAAGAGGGGGGAGGAGCAGCAGAAATGACAAACAATAAGATAACGGTTCAAGACCGCGATGGCTCTCAGAGGGCACATACCTCCACCAAGGCCCCACAATCCTACAAAACCATCCCCTTCCCCAGGACAAAAGCTGGAATCCAGCTCCGGACCCCACTTATTGACAAAGTTGAACTGTTGTTGCTATAGCGCCACCATCAGGCCCAGCAGGACTCAAATTCAACCTGGGAACCGCTGACATCGGCGATAACCTGCTGACCTGCACGTCCTCTTAGCTGGATCTGTATAAGAATAAGAATAATATATTCTATTGTATATGTTCTATGTATGATAGAACTTGACACTGAAATAGATTTAGTTGGTAGAATGTGTGTGTGTGTGTGTGTGTGTGTGTGTGATTTTTTAAAGTTTGTTACTATATGAATATTTTTTTAGTTTGTTCAATTCTAGATGAGATGTTGTAAGATTTCGGATCAGTCGAGTTCCTAACCGGTGCACAGCTGCACGTTTACACCCCTCATTTCTGACGTCGTCCCCTTTGAACCACAAATGAGTGAACTAATAAATAGACAAGGACCGAACGCTCACCCTAACAAATCTCTCGACGTTTTTAGGAAGCCAGCTTACTAGAAAAAGGAAGTCACACATAATGAGAAACTGTTGTCACTCCACTGTGTGGGGAAGTAAACAAGAGGATCACTGCTGAGACTCTATCTGATGTGACAGTTATTGAAGTACATTTGGTTTATTTTTTTGACGCATAGGAAGAGATTAAAAGATGAACCAAATGAAGAAAATAGGAAGAGGTGGAAGAAGAAGACTAGATTATAAAAAGTGTCAAGTAAACAAAAAATGCAGCATGTCAGTTGACTGAGACATTCTAATTGTCGTAATTTTACAAAACAATCAGGCAAAACACGATGAAGATATTTAAATATAAACAAAGATCTGCTGAGCTTTAAGGGAAAACGGAACGAAGGAGAGTTTGGCTTCAGGGTTGGAAGCGACTTTGGAGTCATTATTGCGTATACCGAGGGAAAGTTATCAGAAAATGATATGTGTATTGACATTGTGTGTATTGTTGAGCTTTCCTTTGGTAAAATGATAATCATCAGACAGGTGGGCAGGTGCTTTGTGCCAAATCCTGTCGACCACGTACAGCTGATAAATGTAAAGAAAAATCCGGTTAATGAGGCTCCGAAGCGCGTTTACTGCCTTTTTCACACACACTCCAACTTTTTAATGAGTTGGTCGCGCCCACGCTGAGCACAACATCGTTCACAAGCAGGACATGAAACGCCGTGAAAAGTGTGTGTGAGTGTGCGTCCGTTACTCACATCGTCCATGATAAAGCAGTAAAATCCGCTATGTGAGCGCTCCGCCGGGGGAAATAAATCAGTCGACGTCGCGGTTATCTTCGACAAAAAGCGTCCGTTTGTCCGCTGCTGCAGGGCGGCGGACACACTGACACATTTCCAACGCGACACGTACGACTGGGGAGAAAATGAGGAACTGAAGGGGTTTTTTTTCGTCTCTTCTTTTTCCTCTTTTGCCTCTTAAAGAAAAGTTAGAAGAAAAAAAAAAGTTGATTTCCGGTTGAAAGCGAGGAGGAGCAAACGGAGCGCTGAAGCATCTTGGCAACATTTACTCTTTACTTTCACTTCAGCATCTTCCTACGAAGCCATTTTAACCAAAACAAGCTCAGCTGACGCAATGGAAACGGTTTTATGAATCCTACAGCCGCTGTTTTGTGTGTTCATGTGTTTGATTGTTTTGTTAGGTTTGTTGCTCTGCCTTTGTTTGTGATTGTTGAGTTTGTTTATCTCCATCATTTATCGGCAGACCGTCCCGTTACATTGCCGTTATAAACCGGCCGTGCTGTAATAAACACTTTTACATTTAGAGCCTTAAGTCATAGAATCAAGACCCATAAAGATAAACCTTTTGTCTGGCTTGCTCCACTCATTCAACATGGAAACATTTTGTGACACTTTGATCCAACGTGTGTAAGATGACAGTTTTTTAAAAACATCAAAATGGTGGAAAATCTAGCAAGATAGTGATGACATGGTAGATAGAAAAAACAACTTCTATGACATTTGGTTCAGGAGTCTTTTAACTGAAAATGGTCAAAGCGGTGATTAATTTGCCGATGGTTGAAGGCGTTTCACTAATTTATCAGGCGAACGCACAGACAGCCGTGGCCAACAACAGCAAAGATCCTCACGGAACAAATACAAATACTTGTTGTGTTTACAGTTTAGAAACGTTTCCAAACACTGCTGGATCAACGATGACATCACCTGACATCACCTGACATCAACGACATGGGAGGACTTGATTCATGATTTAAGGGGAAATCCCTGTTCGAGGTTAAAATGTCATTCAGGTAGATGGAACGTTTGACAGACGAAGGTCACAAAGTCAAATAAGAGGAAGGAGAAGAAAACGATGAGAAAAAATCAATCAAATGACATAAAAAAAAAACAGCTCATCCTAAATAAACATTGGACAGTCCGAAGGGAAAGTGATCTCTGACGGGTTAATCCACCAAGTTTGGTCCAAATGGACGCGTTCGTTTATGGGATGGAGCCACGCCCACTGGAGCAAAATGGTAAAGAAGATCAAAACATAAACCTGGTCCAGATGTTATTACGTGTTTATAACAGTGAGAACTGGCAAAATGTTTGACTAAGAAAATAGAAATTGATCTATTTATTAATGGTTTCACTTCCAGTAAAACAGTTTCTTCCTGACACGTGATTTATCATTATGGTGAGTAGAGAGAGAGACAGGAAGGAACGGACGCAGAGAGAGAGAGAGAGAGAGAGAGAGAGAGAGAGAGAGAGAGGGAGGACGACATGCAGGAAAGGCCACAGGCCGGAATCGAACCTGGGCCACTGCCACTCTACCAGGGGAGTGACATGGCCCATCATCATGTGTCATCCTCACCCTGATTGACTTCGGTCATTGTCAATAATGAATTAAAAACCAAGAAAGGAGCCGCCTCTCCCCTCCGTGGAGTCACAGACGAAGACAGCAGGACACGTGTTTCTACATCTCTTTATTTTGTAATGAACAATTTATTTTGTGTGCTATAGAACATCAAGTTAGGATTTAAGGACTACAGTTCATTCCACCACTGAAACACTTTGTATATGTGTGTATGTTGTCATAATGCACTTATAGGTGTCATAAATCAATTCTACAATAGGAAAATTTGATATATCACAAATTAAAAGTTGATCTATTCACTATACTTCAGTAGACGATAATACACAAATAACAGTACATCCAAAAAAACACAGTCAAAGTCTACAATAGGTCACAAACGAAGGCCTCCGGATTCCATTTAAATATGAAGCGACAGAACGCGCTCATTTTCAGCAAACGTTCACATGTAAACACTGAGACACGAGCGCGCCGAGCAGATGGTGACGTTACGCAGCCTGCAGGTGACGGATTGGCAAAGATTCGCTTTAGAAGTAAGACTTTTATATCAACAAAGTGCTTCACTTTATAAAAGCATAAGTACAAAATGGAACCATCCCATAATATCACCACTTCCTGTTTCATCAGCCTGTAAACATGGCAGGTAGTGTAAACACACTTTACACTCCAGGAAACAATACTACGGTAGTAACTGTGCAGTTACTTCGCTATTAAAGTATTACAAGCGATTACTTGTTTGTTTTTTTTAAAGGCGTACTCGTCGTGGAGTACCGACGCCCCCGACAAAACCAAACCAAGGTTCACAAGACTCGGCACGGATTAAAGGCGGAGCTCAGTGTGCACGACGGTGCTTCTTGCAAACATTTATCCGCCCCCCGCACTCGTACGAAGAGTTCATCGGCACGGACAGATGAAGACACTTTGGATGGATTTGTCAAAGACCGTTCATATCTATGGGGGTTTTTGCTGTGGATTCCAGCTTATCGTGATCAAAGTGTAACTGTGCTGTTTGGTGATGTTTTTGTAAATAACATTTCTATATCATCAGAAATCAGAGATTCAGCTGTGCTAAGTTGATCAGATAGGTTTGATGACCTTTGAAGTCAGTTGTGAGTTTCGATGTGTGGGCGAAGGTCCAGGCCGTCTCTGAAGTTCCACTCAGGCTGACCAATGAGGAAGTGGGAAAACGACAGAGGAAGAATGAGGAAGTGACATTTTTGCACAAATGGAGGCGCCCAAGTGCGTTTTGTAGAGCGGAGAAAGCTCACGCGACCACGTGATGTCGTTTCAGGACGCTGGAGACGATCCACGATCCGTGTCCAACCATCGCACGACGACGTACGACGACGTACGAGGACGTACGAGGACGTACGAGGACCTGACGGCTCCGAGGACTCAGCATCACGTCGTGCTTTTTGTAAATGGAGTCAGTAAAGCCTGTAAATATCTTAATTAGAGCACGCCGCCTCAAAGGTTACGGGACTGAAGGTCGTTCCCTGAGAGTCGGTTTGTCATCCTGCTGGAAAACGGACACACTAACGCAGGTCAAAGTGAAAGTGGATCTGTTCCTGCAGATAAACTCTTCGTATTCGAGGACGCATCACGTAGATCTGCGCCGACAGCCGTCAGTAATGTTGAACGTAAAAGCTTTTGTCAGTTATTGTTTAAGTCCCGTTTGTTTGTTTGGTTCCGTGGTGTGGACCTGAAGGGGGATGAGCCCCATGGATCACTGTCTTTGGACCCATGGAGGTCTCAGATACCTTTTTTTAATTAGTTCAGCCTTGACTGGTCCTGTTACCCGCCCATATGTGGGATTCAAACCCTTTTCTGCTACAAATGTTTTCTCGGTGCACCTTGGACTTCCTGTTTCTGTGATATTTTAACGCCCTGGAATGGAAAAGAGAATTCATCCCTCTTGTTTTATTTGGGTTGAATTGTTCTTTTTTTTTTTTTTTTTTTTTTTTTTTTTTTTTTTTTTTTTTTTTACTAATTCTATAGAAATCGCAGATATCGCGTCGAAACTCGGCGGCCGACAATCGGCGTTCGCCTCCACATCATTCTCTCTGCTGCATCGCGTCACGTGGCCACGTCGCCCGAGAAGGAAGCAGGAAGTGACCTCAGACGGCCGAGCGTCTGCGGACTCGCTGCAGAGGAGGTTCGATGCTGAACGTCGGCCGTTTCTGCGTTCGACCCCGTCGGAGCCGGTTGTGAGTGTTCATCGACGGCGAAAATGAAAGGAGACGGTAGAGCGTGTGGAGAGTAACGAGCGCCGGGCGACGCGGCTGCAGCGCGAGAGTCCCTCCGTTCCATCCTCGCCGTGGTTCCGAGCAGATTCAGACGACAGACGGCGAAAAGTTTTCCCTCGGTCGTCCGGACGAGTTCGACCATTTACTTGTACGCACAGTTCATTCATACTGTTTGAATGAAAGCTTTTCTAAATGATCCCACAGAGAGTCAGTGATTAGTTTGGACTGAGCATCATGGAAAAAAAAAACAAAAAAAAACACATTAAATGTTGTAAAATCTCTTGAACTTCGACTGTTCTGCAGCAGAATTCACTCATTGGGTCGAATCCACATTTTCAAACATATTCAAGCTCGATTCCCCCAAAAACCAAAATCAAGTTTTCCAGTTCTGCTGTGGAAATCGAACCAAAATCAAACAAAGATGGTGGTTTCTTAAAAATGACATGTCATGTTTAGTTTTCATGGAAATTTCTACAATATTAGCATAAAAAGACGAGTGAATTTTACGTCACGTTAGTACATGAAATAAGTGGTTACATGTGTGAGTGGATCACATAACGAGGAGAGGAACACCTGACTTGTAAACTTGTGGAGCGATCAAAGAGCCGTGTGAGCGTCCTTCATCCGTCACACGGCCGCCCAGGTAAGACACGCGTCCGACGCAAACACATCGCCGCGTCCGGCGGCGTGCTGTCGCTCGGACGCCAGCCGAAGTCACTCGGGGCCTTAATCCACCCCGTCAAAGCCCTGCGCGTTCTCGATGGCGATGTGGAGTTTCTCCCTCAGCTCCTCGAAGGACTCGTAGGGAGGCAGGTCCAGACGGTTGAAGCTTCAAATCAGACCGGAAAGGAAGGAAATGAGTGAATTGAAGGAATCGTGGCGTCACCTCGCCGGGAGTCTCAATTTGTAACAAACTTTGGAAAATGAATTTCATTACAGTTAGTCTGTTTGGATTTTTTTACGCTATTACTTTACTTAAGAATCAAATAAAAGTGCGCGAAAAAGCAAAGAAATATTTGCAGGAGGTCACGTGCCCTCGCCTGAGGTCAGCAAGAGAACTACATCCTGTTTAAGGGGGCCGCTGGCCCAGGAACATGGATAAGATGATGTATCCCGACATAAACAATAATAAATACAGGAAATTTACATTTATGAGCGTCTGTGCCAACGTACAAGACAAACGTGTGCAATTGTGAGTGTGTGTGTGTGTATACGTTTGTAAAGTAGTCCTGATTTTGCATTTTGCAGCGATGGATACTGGGTTTTAATAATCGCAACACAAAATATTTTGTGCTGTGTTGTTTGTCTTTTTCCAACTTCTGTTTCACACTCAGAAATCCAACAAATGGAATTTACACACACTCTCAATATCGCCGCTATTTATGTCAGCGTTGGCAGGTTGTTGTAAACTCGACATTGAGGGCGATCACTCGCGGCAGCGATAGCAGGGGGCGGCCAGCAGAGGGCGCCAACAACGCACGCCACCAGCAAAGGGCCTCGCGTATTTCATTACAGTTACAACTTTCAAGGCATCCAGCAAACCTCGGTCCACTCAAAGGACGCGAACAAAGAATGAGACGGTGAACACGTCCCACAGTGCTGTCCTGAACTAAAGGACCCTAAATGACCTCGTCCTCGGTGGTCTCCTTCTTTTTAAGTAAACTGGGACCTTGAGGTTCTCTGCGTTCTTTGTGTAGGACCCGTGTTTACATGAGAGGGGTCAGCGGTGTCACTGTTTACAAAGCCGGATGTCTTCATCCTTTTTTTCTCTCTTTTCTGCGGGAGTCTTCCTCACACTTCCCTATACGTCACTTGTCATGTGACACGGGACCTCCTGCATCATTTTCCCGTGAATGTCAGGTCAGACACCGTTTATGAAGCTGCTTGGATTCTCACTTTAAAGCGTAAAATAACTGGACTGCGCAACACCCCCCTCTGGGCGCCCACAGATCTTTTGTCTTTCTGCCCGTTGAAGCGAGCCGAGGTCGTCGTGAACGCACGGACAGCAGAGAGTTCGGAGGTCGGGTTATCAAACAGACCTCCACATGAAGCACTCACCACGTGTGGGCTCGGGGAAGCTTATCACGAGTTCCCCACTGCTCGATGGTGAACAGCTGTGGCCCATTAGACCCTGGAACGGAAAACAACAGCACGGCTAAGTTCACTTGGACGAACCAAAGAAAGACGAGAACAACACGGTTTACAGTTTTTAAAACTGTCAGATGCACACGGTAAACACAACACACTCAGTCCAGCCACATCCAGACACAGATCGGGGTTATCTTACAGACATATAAATCTATAATAATAGTGTGAAAAAAAGTTGTAAAATCCATTAAGTTAAGTAATAACACTTACTTTGGAATAACTGAGATAATTGGTGAGTTTTTCAATAGAATTTAAATTTAAACTTGATGAGAAAATCAAACTTAATGAAGAAATCAAAGTTGATGAGGAAATCAAAGTTGATGAGGACGGATCCATCCGTGGGTACCCCTGGGGAAACGGTTAAAAATGCAAAGGTTTGCTGAATGCACTCAATTACCAGAGGACTTTAAAATAACAGCGTTCATGTCCCCTTTCTGCAGTATTTTGTCATCTGAGCCTCCCAGCTCTGGTACGCGGACTGCTTGGACCTCCTGTCTGTGATGGACTGAGCTTCATTAAAAACATTAAACCAGACTCTGTCCCTCTCTGTCCCTCTCTGTCCCTCGCCCTCTCTGTCCCTCGCCCTAAATTCATATCGTTTATTCTACATTAATTATATTAATTATGATGATGAGAGCGGACGTGAAACTCAAAAAGCGGCACAAAGCGCTCGGCGCTCACCGTAGAGCTCGGCGAAGCCGTTCATGGGGACCCTGGACGTGCCCGTCACAAACTGTAAGAGTCTGATTCTCTTTTCTGCGTCCATCAGCAGGACGGTCTGTGAGAACAAAGAGACAAGATAGAAATGAATACATAACAAGGAAAATCCTCGAGGATGCACAGAGGAGAAACTGGCAGTGATTTTGGCGCCTATTACTGTCGCCGACGGCAACAACTCCAAACTGAGGATGGGTTGTAGCAGACAGACGTGACGGCCTGAATCAGGCAGGTGATGCTACGTGCCCGGGGTGACCCGGTGACCTTCTGGTCATGTGCATCTCCTGCCCAAGGTACACTAGAGGAGGCCAAAGGACTCCGGACCGGACGCCATCTTGTTCTAGCACAACCTCTGAAGCTACTACATGACAAAGACCCTCTCCTGGAGCCGGCGTACCTTCCAGAACCACTGGATGACTGCGTGGTTGGAGCAGTATCCGTTCTTATACTTGGTGTTCTCCCTCCAATCGTTCACGTCCACGTCTCCCAGACCACACATGAGCAGCTGTGGAGCAAAAGACAGAAGGTCAACCAATCGTTGTCCCCCATGGATCAGATTCAGTCCACCGCGCGGTGCCGAGGACTCACCTCCAGCTCGTTCTCATCGAAGATCTTGATGAGATCTTGCGGTATCAGCTCAAAAAATCCCTGCGGTGTTGAAGACAATAATCAGTCTATTTATTCATTCTTTGCACAGATTAGCATGACACGGATTTAATCTGGACGTGCAGATTATCGACGTTAATGAGATAAACGATGAGTAAAGCTGTAAAAACTGAAAACGCTGCAGAGCTCAAAAGAGGACAAATATTTGTCACTTTTCCGTAATAACCACTTATAAGGAAGACTCACTTCATAAAAGAAAAAATAAATAAACATGTAAATATATAAAAAAACATTATATTGTCCCCCTTCGTTGCAATAATCCTGCGGTGGTAAAGTTTGGTTGATTTTTTTTAATAACCGTCGTTTTCATCACATTTCATTCTGTTGCTTCAACTTCCCGAGAGAAAATAATTGCAGTTAAAATCTAAACAATGATGTTGAAATTCATCTGATAATGACTGAATGGGGGTGAATGGTAGATTATAATCTGAAATGTTTCCACGCGTTATGACGTTTAACATGAGTGCGTCCGTTCCGTTACCTCCTTGAATGCCATCATTTGCTTTTGAATCCGGTTCACGAACCTCCACTGCATGACCAGGCTGAGAAAGAAGACCGCAGATTAACACCAACACACAATATCTGAAAGATTATAATCTGTATGATGAGAGGAGAGTGTCTCTGCATGGATCTTACTGGATGTACTCCCTCTTGGTTTCATTGTTGACAACAATGTCAGCTCCACCCAGTTTCAAATCATGCTGGTGAGTCTGAGCAGGAAACACAGGAAACATCAAATAAAGACAAAAAGCACAGAAGAGATTAAATAAACGATCGAAGAGAACTAAAGACGAAGATAAACAAACCTGTCCAAATAGCTCTTCGTCAATGGTGAACCTCAAATCCAAATCTGCTGGGTCGTTCTCCAAAATCCACTTCAACGAGTTGAAATATTCGCTGTCCTGAAAACACACTTGAACTTTGAACCTTAAGGATTTCAACATTTAAACTCATTTATAATACCGGCACAATAAAAGCAGGAAATCTAAAATCTCCCTTCTCGTCTCAGGTTGACTTCAAAGGATTAAAGTCAGTATCAAGACTTTCAATGACTCTTCCAAAACCTTTGGGCTGCTTCATCATTTTCCAAAACATTTCTAGGCTTCCAAAGCACATTTTCAAATTCCAGGACTTTACCAGGACCCTCTTGACCATAGAGACCCTCTTAGTGTGGCACCCAGTATTTGCGGTATACTGTTTGTTTGTTTGTTGTTTTAAAGTAACTGATTACATTTATCCTGTGACAGTAGTGCCACATCTATAAAAATATAAAAAGAACTAATGAAGGATTTAAATGTGTCAGGATTTCAAACTGGAAGCAGATGCTGCATCATTAAACCTGCATCTGCATTTTAATGGGATGCTCTAAACATCTGGAACATTCTGCTGCGTCTAGTTGACAGCGGTGTAGGTGACAGCGGTGTAGGTGACAGCGGTGTAGGTGACAGCGGTGTAGCTTTCTTGAGAAGATGTGCGATGTGAAAATGTGACACTCACGACGGACTCCATGTCGTGGAGAGTGATCAGCTTCTGCAGCATCATCTTGTAGAAAGGCCGGATGAAGAAAGCTTTCAACGACACGACAGGAGATCAGAATCGTCGCTACGCTTCCAAACATTCCAAAAACCGCTACAGAAAGGGTCAGCGGACACTCACCATCCAGCAACTTGCCGTGATAGACGGCCATGCCCGCCACCCGGCCGATGAACTTGAAGTAGGACAGGTGGTCCTCGTTACATAAACCTGAGTTGGGGTTAATCTGCAGTGTGTAGTTATCTCTGAAATACAAGCAGAACACATTTTAAACATTATTCAACAAAATTCACAACATCCACGAGGACGCAGACACCATCATCATCATCACCATCATCATCATCATCATCACCACCATCATCACCATCATCATCATCATCAGCAGCAGCAGCAGGCAGTTCAAAGCATAGAAGGGGAACAAAGCTATTAAATACAGACTTTGGGATAAAAAGCATAAAGTTCATTCTTAAATGATTGTAAACTGTTTTCCATTGTTCTGCTGTGACAGCATTAAAAGCATCCATCAGCTGCTTTGGTGTTTTTTTTTTGTTATCTTATCTCTGCCCTGCTGCCCTCCAGCCCAGGGGATCGTGCAGACCAGGATCTTAGCTGAACTCACGTGGCAGAGTACTCGAAGAGTCCGTAGTACGGGTTGAACATCTCCTTGGACATGAGGAAGAACCACTCTCTGCTAACGCCGCCGTAGTCCAGACCTTTCTCCCCCTCGAACTCCACCCACAGCCTCGCCTTCAGCAGGTCCGCCTTCTTCACCGACAAGATGCGCCGGTACGAGTCCTCCAGCACGGCGTTTCTCCTCAGCTTCATCTCAAAACGGTTTGGGATGTCAGCCTGCGTGAAAATAAAAAAAAAGGCCTCGAGTTGATGCAAACACGAGACACATCAGGGGGTTCGAACACACTCAGAGCACTCAAGGCGCACAAACCAAGGAGCACATCGCCGCCATTAGGGATGAAGAAAGTGATTAAATTAGCCCTGTTGGCCACGGTCCCACCCATATTAATGTCTGGGTGGAGGATCTGTACGTACCGAAGGCGAGGAAACGAGCTCGGCCTACGGCACACAGCCTCTTAGATCACACACTGACTCAGAGATCCATGAAATGTCTACAGACATCCATAAAAACAAAGTTCAGGGACACCCACCGGTTTCTTCAGCTTCTTCCGGAAGTAATCATACTTCTGTTTATAATCTCTGGAATAAGGCACAGCCTGTAAACCACAGGGAACAGTTATCAGTGAAAGCCATTTGACCTGATGACCTCAAGTCCATGACACTAGAGTTACAGGAAACATGTGAAGTATAAATAGAGGGGAGCTGTATGGAATGTGTGTGTCATATTACAGAGGAATAACACAGGATACACTCACTGGGCCGGTTATTGCTGAGTTCTGTAATCTGGGGTCATCCCATTGTGTGGCTCTGGTGTCTAAGGAACACAACATGAACCAACGGTGATCATCGATTATTGATTATCAAAGACTGTGCGTGTGTGAGTGTTGAGATGTGTTTGATGTGATACACACTGTGATCTATGTAGAATATTCTCCCATCAGAGTGGACGCGCTCCTCCCAACCCGGCTGAGAAAACAAAAAAAAAAAACAACAGGGCTCATTTTAATAATGTAATACATTTGTAATTACTGTAATATAATGACTCTAATCAGTAAGAAAGACAAGTGGGGGGGAGGGGAGACAAGGACAGAGAGGAAGACAGAGAAACAAATCCATTTAGTCTCTCCTACACTCAGACGTTCAACTCACTCAATCTCTTTCCCACTGTGTGTGTGTGAGTGTGTGTGTGTGTGTGTGTGTGTCTAAATATATTCAGGCTGATTTTTGGAACAGATCTTGTCGTTGATATGATCTTACCGGCATCGGGCCGAGGTCAGACGGGTCCAGTGAGGGTCTCCTCCTCATTTGCACGGGAATCCTTAGTCTGGGGTCTTCCTGTTGAGAGGACAATAGACAGGATGTGACTCACTCAAACAGGACGCGTTTACAGGAAAAGCTGATTCATAAATCAAAGAATAACAGAGACACAGAAAATGTGTGGAAGAGATGGACACACACACACACACTGAGCCACGGCGTTTCCTCACCCAGGTAGTCGTCTTCGTGTTGTGGTCGATGAAGAAGGGTCTTCCACTGGGAGCACTTCGAACCTCCCATCCTGCCGGCAAAAAGCCACAATCATACGTGGTCTCTGGCAGCGCCGAGTACTGGGGGGAGTCCTCTG
>OMNV01000138.1:0-14627 GCA_900303265.1 Brotula barbata | reverse complement strand
GTCTGGGATACTGCGGGGCTCTGGGATGAAGCGCTCGATGCGGCTCCCTCTGAGGTTGTCTGTCCAATGAGAATAAAAATCACAGACATTTATGTTACTTCGACTCAGGATGAATCCGGACCGTTCCGTTCCTGTTGGCCATTTCGAACGCTCGCCAGAATGAACGCTTTTTATTATACTTCCATACGATTGCAGTTTTCATTATATGTGCATTACGAACAAACAAACAGAAAAATAGGATCAATACATCAATCAATGTACCTGAACGAGCGGTCGTGTCCACGTTGTGGTTCTGCTGTTGTGGTTGACGTAGTAACGTCTTCCTTTGGTGTCGATCTTCTCCTCCCAGCCTGCAGGGAGCCCAGCTGAGGTGGGGAGCAGCTATTGAATTACAGAAAGAAAAAAAACCACAATCATCAACATGAACGCCCATTCAGTGAGTATGGCCTCACTAACGACACGCCCCCACTTCCTGACCACAGGAAGTGACAGGACGTATAAAGCCCGAAGGACGTGAACAAGCGTGACCAGCCTTCAGCAGCGACACTCTGATCCAAGACAGAGGAAAAATTGGGTAAATGAACCAAACACTGACGCCTTGACAACGATCGGCAGCAATCAACGATTTTTGATGATTCTTCAGATTTTTTTGCATGATCACAGGAAGTTCTTCATCAAACTAAATCAAAGTACGGAGACTTGAGCGTAAAAACATCTTGGCAGGTTGGAGACATCGTTCTCTCTTCACTGGATTTCTTTTGGCTACATTCATTCATTCATATAGGCCACGCCCCTTTGTACCTTGCTAGATTTTTTTTTTACTTTTTGATTTTTTGCTGTCTGGAACTTTGTTTTTTTTGTTATCTCTTAACATTTCCCGATAATAGCTGTGGATGTTGACTGGGTCTGGTTCAGTGGTTATGAATTGAATGAATGAGTCTACTGGAACCGAACTTGGTGGACGTATGATCTCGCTACTTAAACAACAAACAACAACAAGGACGGACAGCGGGGTGAGGATCAAGGTCTGGTGTATAAACTCATCAATTTGAGCAATTAAACCATAATTCAAGGACTGTGGGGCTTTGGCAGACATATAAACTCTTATGACTGCCACTCTAAATAATAATATTTCCGATCCAGTCCAACTCTAGTTCAGGGGCCCACAAAGGACTACAGAGTGGGCAGACTGTGCTGTGTGGCCAACAAAGCGTATGAAAGATTGTGCGGCAGGATGACGTGTACACACCGCGGGGCTGACAGGATGTTCCTCTGTTGTGGAGATCCGCACACTTCCTCTTTGACTGGAATGGCTTGAATTACTCGGATGATCCTGCAGCAGAAGAGGATGGATGATAAACACAACAATCATCATTTGGGTGATAATGTGTAGGTTCCGCCCCGCCCACCCCATCACGTTAGATTTTCCACCGGAGGCCTGAACAGAGTGGCGGCCTGCTCTACTCCACTCAAGGCAATCCGAGCCAACCTGAAACCCCAGTCTTTCGGTCTGAACTGGACCACATAAGGACCGGTTTGGTGTGACTCTACACGGCTCGGGGAGGATTCCCCAGCGGTGGAAAAATGCCCTTCATCTGATTACACAGGTTTTCTTGATCTGACTGTCAGATATTATTCACCGTCTCAGAAGTGCGCTGCTCACTGGCTGCGGCCCCTGAAACTTGAATATTTCTCAGATCCTCATGGAGGGACTGGAACTCCAGAGGAGTGTGGGGTGGGGGTGGAGAGAGCTGGTCACTGCCGTAGTACAGAGCGGAATCATCCTCAGGGATAATCTCCCAGCTCTGAAAGACAGGAGAGAAGATGAGGGCTGAACCCTACAATCCCAGTATTTGAATACTGAGCTGTCACCGTGGTGCGCGAGGACAATGGTAAGATTCACCCTGACAGAGAAGTATGTAAAGATAGAAAAGTACGTTTATGATGCGGTGGATGGATGATAAGAAAAAAAAAAACGCAGTTATGAAATACAAAAGAAATGTCAGCAATAATATCAAACGCACTCCCACCGCACTCGGCTACTAATGTGAAAATGTAATGTTTTGAATGATATAGTGACGTTTTTTTTTGTTCGTTTAGCATGCTTGCATGTCACGCTTAGGAGAATGTAGTAAAACTGTAGTCTTCCAAGATTCTTTATGGTTGATGGGATATATTTCACTTTTCACACCGAGCCATTTATGCTGACAACCGACTTCACTGAGAAACAACAATGGAGTCAAAAATGAGACATAAAAGAAAAATGAAATGAATGCATGTATCAGGTTGAATTGGGTGTAAAAAAAAAAGATATAATCAATACATTTTACATAGTAAACTCGTAAATAATTAACTCTGTACAATAAATTATTTTAGGTGAAGCGCACCTTTAAAAAAGACAAAACAACAAACACTCTTCTTTTAGGTGTTACACCAGCAAAACTGACTGATGTAAACGAGGTAACGCCATTCTTTTGCAATATTAGCACTAGCTACCTAGCATGACTGTTTTTCTGTGCTGTTCGCCTGGGAGAACGGTTTGGTCTGCCAAATTCTATGGAAATTTAAATATTAAGTATTCCGAAAAACCACAAAGGATTACAAGCCTACAACTTGTAATCTGAGCCAGAAATTGTGAAACAAATATTTCATCTTGCACAACAACACATTGTACAGATAAGCATAGAGCTGGTGAACGTTGATAACTGGCCCTACAAGTTACCTCAGGAGACTCTCGCGTGTCAGTGTCAGGCTCTGAGATCTGTCTGCGTGTAATGAAGGCATGACCGGCGTTCATGTTGTTGCGTCTTCTTTGTGTTTCCACCTCACCGTCTCTGTTTAGGGACAAAAACACAAACATATTTGAATACTCATGTCCACATAAAGAATGGAGCCAGACAAAAGCACGTGGGTAGACGGACAGTGGACTACGTTGCCAGATCTTAGACCACTGTCATCACACAGAGGTTAACATGTTACAGGACACACAGTTCACTCTAGATATACAGCGCTTCATCATCAGCATATGTGGAGACTGACAATATTATAGAGCAAAGAGTTTTCATTTCAATGAGAAAACCATGGAACATACGGCTGGCTTTAAGCTCTGCATACCACAGAAAAGTTGTTAAAAACATTTCCACTGAACACGGCTGCAAAGACAAGGCATATGTTGACTTCTCTATGGGACAACGATGGATCCCAAGTATCTCATTCGCATGTTTGTCCGGTTTGTACTACAAAACAGTCATAACTATCATGCTATGCTGCATGCTTGCCTTCTCTGTTTTTGAAAACAAATGCATGAAACTGTGTTTTCAGAAGGTTGTTATATTTAAGAACAAACATTGAAAAACGAAGCAGAAAAACAAGGAATCGAGAGAAAACTTTGGATGCACATGTCTCATCTCCACTATTTAACTGTTGTTCACAAGACGGTACCAAGCTCTGTAAAGAAAGCATCATCATCCAACAGATGTGCTGAAATCCGACTCCCCAAGCAGACCGTCTCTCCCTCAACATGCACTTCACAATTTCTTCTTTGCTTCCACATGTTTAGATCTTTTTTTTTTGTCTGTGAATCCTTAATCTGTCCACCAAAACAGCACCGAGATCAAAGATGTGGACTCTAAACATTATCAGTGAGTGCCATCTCCTTTCACAGTGTTTGTACATTTTCACAGAAGATGTCACATGATTATCTCCATATATTAATGCAGGTTCCTGAGGCCTGCTGGCTCTTACTGCATGGTGGGCCGCTGCCACTGCGTGGTTCTGCTCTCATGGTTGACGTAGAAGGTCCTTCCCAGGTTGTCTTGCCGCTCCTCCCAGCCAGAGGGCAGAGTAGGGAGCCGTTGACTCTGCCTGGGTCCCGACATGTCCTGGCTCTCCAGAAACTCCCAGCCAGGCTGCGTGACACAATAACATTTTCACAAAACCCTCTTCAGGGCTGAGAACCGGAGCTCTCAGTTGTCTTACAATCGTTCTAAAGAGGTTGTCAGCATATTTGAAAGGACACGGGCCTCACACTTGGACAAATATAGGCCAGCCTTGTGGACTCAGTGTTTTAAGCCAAGGCTTACATAAAAGGAACAATCCGTGCTCTAATCTATCCTCGTGTTACTGTGATGACCTTCAATAGATTGAATCATTGCCTGCGGTGAACACACACACACACACTTCACCTGTCCACCCGCTACACCAGCATTTTACTGCGTAGTTATCTTGGGATTTTTCTTAATTATAATTGGTTGTTCTGAGAACGTTCTAAAAGTAATCCACTGGAATTTTAGAGCATTTTGTCATTGTCAGGAAATTTACATCCAAATTGTTACTTAGAATTATCAAAATCATTTTATCCTTGATGTTATGGAATTTGCCTTACATTCCATGATGTGTTCTACACAAATCATAATGTCTGATACAATGTTCATTATATTTATATTGGAAAATTCACACATAAATATAATTTGATTGAGTGTTTGACTAAAAAATACTGAAAAGTAAACTTGAACAATAGAGGAAAAATTCATTCATTCATGTATTGCACCAGAGATACAGCTATTGGCAAAATCTGATGTTGTATTCTATTGTTAGAGAAACGACATCTCTTCAGTCCTGTTATGAGGTAAGAGATAAACAGTGGAGGCTAAAGGACGCTAACGTGGTTACGTAGCAGTCCTGTCCACCATTAGTCAGCAGATTCTGCGAGGTGCTATAAAGACGTAGCATCTGAGAGAGCTGTCAATGTAGCAGCCACGCGGCAGAGCTGCTAAGCTAAACTAGCGTAGCAAATATTGCAGAAACTTTTTGGTGATACGACACTTGTATGTTCAAAAAATGCTATGCTGATGCTAACATCTGCTAACATAGCGCAGAATGAGTGATGTTGAAGTAGTTGTAGTAGCTGTGTTGTTGCTCGCTTACATCCTCGGCCTGTTCTGCCGCCTCCTCCTCTGAACCTGAAGTTTTTGGCATGTAAGTCATTTTGAGACGCAGGTGTCCTTTCACTCTGGACTTGTGGCTGCATGGGAAAAACAAAATGACTCAGAAATGCTTCCAAAAAAAAAAACTAGCGGGAATGTGCTAATGTATGTAAAAATGGAATGCATAAAAAGGGAAAATCAAAATTGTGAAATCATGCCAACCTTCTCGGGTGAAGCAGAAAATCCTTGAATGTGTATGGCCTTTCAGAATTAGGATTTTCTGTCTGAGAAAGACAAAACAATACAAAGTAAATCTTGAAGTCTGCTAACGCTCACAGACCTATTTCACGACTGTAACCCCCCCACGCCCAGACCGCAATGATCGCAATTTGTTTACGTGTCTAAAACCATGCATGATGAAAAATGAAAAACAGATGAGTAACGGTAAATTCTGGATGACCAGCACATTCGACCACACGCTTGAGAAAGCGCCATGCAGTCGACGTTGGAGCAACGACCGGGAAACTCGGTCGACATGTCGGCGCCCACGAAGTCAAACACCAGACACGAAAGAGGTTAAGTATTATTCCCAATCGAAATCCAGTGGAGAGTTTTCTTATCTAATTAGATGATATATTTAACATGCAGTCGCACCGAGTACTCTAAAGTCAACCGGGCTAAATCGCTTGTAAAATAAAAGCTTTATATTAGCTTTTGTTTATCCTTCACTCTTTCATTGTGACTAATTATTACAATCTTGACGTTTAAGACACCCGCACACTCGATGCAAACATTGTTTGTTTGTTTTCAGTCGTAGTTTTATTAGTGCGGTCTCCCGAAAACCCCCTAATGTATGACAGTGGTCCAGTACAGTAGTGGAGAGGGTCAGTTTGAGCTCAGTGGAACAGTAAATGTGTGTTTCATGTGTTTTTCCCGTCAGACTCAGGGGCTGCAAAGGTAACATGGAATGAGGGCTGGAACATGGGAGCTGTATTTATAACACAACAGAACCACGAACGTGACAAAAACATGATGGAGCGTGTTTCCAAAACTACACACAACGATGCAGAACAGACAGAGGGCGTGTGTGTTTACATTTACACAGTGACGAAGATGGCACGGAGGCCAAGAGACAAATCAACAGCGATGTCAACCAATAAGTCACAGAGAGAACTCACGGGAATCTGATGTAAAGGGACGTCCACCTGGCCCAGGAAGTCATCACGAGTCTGTCGAGAGAGGGACAGTGAGTCACGGACACATCTCACAATCATCACAACATCATGTCACACGCACAAAAGCATATACACGCTCACACACCTTACATGTTTGAGACAGAATCAGCCTACAGAATCACCATCCAGCACTATCACTCTGGGAGGGATCTTACCGTGCGGTGAACTCAAGTCTAAGGCTGTCACAGGTAAGCGATTGAAATAATAATAATAACAATAAATCTAAATGACACATAATCAATTGTTCAGCATATTGCCAAGTGCACAGACAGCACATGACAATACATGACAAAGCTCTAATATGACTGCTGCAGGCTACTTCATAACCACATGATCTAGATCTGTAACTCAGGATGAGCATAGTTCAATTTGTGCCAATTCCAACCACGCTACAGCGAGAGAGAGAAAGTGATTCATTTCCTTAACCACAGCACAATGCTTTTTAAGTGCATGTAAAGTTACTCACTGTTGGATCTGCCAAGATAAAAAAATGAAGACGCCTTTATTTACTTAGGCAAACAATCAGTGCGACTGTCAGACGGGTGACTTGCCTGAGGTATCAATGTGGTCACAAAGCTCTCATAGGGTGTGTGTGTGTGTGTGTGAGTGAGCGCGAGTGTGTGTCTTCAGTACTGTCTTCAAGGCTGTAACGTCTGGCATGTAAAAATGAATGGAAAAGACCGTTTCTCTGTTGAATGGTACGTTATTTCATGTACATTATTTGCTTTAGAACCCCAATAATTGCACAATGCAGGAAAAATACAATGTTTAGTGAAATCCAATAACTTTGGTAACAACAGATTCATTCATTCATTCCTTAGTTATACCACAGTAAGAAAAACCCACAATTTTGATCAGTCCATGTATCAGAGCATGAATCAGAGGAGTTTAACATGCAGGTAATCTTGGTAACGGACTTCAAGTTATCTTAAGTATGTCAGTATGTGGGTTTAATGTGCACTCAACATACATCACACACAATCAATTTTATTACATTCAACTACAAGAGCCAATACCGGGCAAGGCAATAAATCAAGCAGATTTCCAGGAAGTATAAATAGCTGCAAGTTTTTCACCTCTCAGGTTCGCCATCCACTTGTCAGGATTATGACCATGATTAACGTTTTCCCAGGACTTTTCCAAAATGTGGGGATATTTCATCTTTATTTCTTTTCTTTTTTTAAAATCTTTTAAATTCCAGGACTTTTCCAGGGCTTCTCCAGGACTTTTATAGAAATACCATCAAAACAAAAGCAGGGATGGGTTGAGAGATATGACTTTGTGTCTGTTTGAACGGTCCCTGAGGTCACTTCTTATCATATCTTAACAACAATGTCTTCTTATGCTATCAAACCGTCTCTCCATCAACAACAAAGGCCCATTCTTCCTTCAGAGAGGTGACTAAGGTGAATGGAGGACTGACTGCAGCGTTTGGCATGAAGTCATATTCGGCCCGTACTGTAGCAGATGCTGCCAAACTTCTACGCTCAGGCGCTTATGTCTCTGTGAAGCGCCGTGATATCCATCTCAACTCTGCAATGACAAACCACTTCTGACAGGTGGACAGCAGCTAGTGAAATACAAACTTGAAGAGCTGCGCCAGCAAACATTAATGAACCACGAAGGAAAACAGCATCACGAGCCTGCATAACTCAGACAGGACTCGAGCTGCCACAAGTATCAAAAAGTATCCAGACTAAAACAACACAGAGATTCATTTTCAGCACTACTCATTTCTGCTGTGTACTTTTTACAGAATTTTTGCTGTTACTGCTCACAAAAAGCACTAATTTACCGGTGCTATTTGCATTTGCTGACATCAGCAATACATCCACTACAGGTTCAGGGTGGAAAGTTTCTGACAACAACAAACATGGCGAGGGTGGAAGTCCCGATAATGTATCTGCTAAGAGAGAGACATAAACGGAGGCAGTGTTGTAGACTGCGGTGGTCTGTGAGGTCGTTAAATACGTCACGATGTGTGCGTACGGAACATTGGCTACACTGGACACTGCCTCCTCTCCCACGATTCCCGGTGGTACGGCTCTGTGTCGTCCATATCCGTAAGCTTTGAGACAACGTGTACAGGTGCAGACAAAATGAACACCGTCCGTATCCGAATTTCCCGTTACTGTCGTTAAAGGCAGATTACATGTACAAAATCAATCAGTGTCCCCCGTTATCTGAATATAAACATCTGATGAAACCGTTTGTACGAAAAAATAAGATCATGTCATGCAACCTCGCCTCACTTTTATTCACTCACTTTTCGTCATGCATCACAAGAAAATAAACTGAATGATACTTTTTGATAAGGAAACACAATTCCATCACTGAAAAATGTAGACACAAGGACAGAGGGAAAATCCTGGCTTAACCTGCAGAAGGCCCAGACAAGTTTTCTTTTATATTTTCCTACTTAGGGGTTTAGTATTCTGTTCTGGCATCCACAAACATCCCTTTGTCCTGTATTCAAATGCACCCCATCATACACATGTGCATTTTGCCAGTTAATGATGATGATGTTCAATAAGTTTGATCGGGTTTATATTTTTTCAGTCTCCTCCCCTCTGTGATCTCAACTGGTTGATCATCAACTTAAAAAATAAGGCGTATCAGCTAACGAGGGCACTGCTGATAAGAACAACACATAGACGTTTCCACGGTAAATCTGCTGATCCACTTATCTATGCAAAGCAAATGAGCCCAGATGTTCCTTTCCCAGGCATCAAATTCCAGACCAAAGCCTCCTGGAGGATCCCTAGACATTTCCAGGTCAGATAGGACTAAGTAAGTATTCTGGTTGTTTCCTATAGACAGGAAGTATCCTGATCAGATCTTTTCGGCATGAAGCGCAGTAGTTTTGCTCCAAGCTCCCTCCTAAGGTCTCCACTCCTTCAGAAGAAACAGACTGGCCTCTGGAGTCCACAATCTCACTTTTTGGTTACTACTGAAACATCCCATATTTGCAAAACAGGCAAAACGCAACTGTCTTGGTGAGCTAACGTCACTGGCAGAGGTTCCCAAATAAATCAACGTGATGAAAAAAAAAATCTAAACATGCAGGATGTAAGATTGACGCACAGGTGAAAACGATGTGGACTTTCACATAACTCCCGTTTGATGATGGCCCCTTACTTTGGGTTCTGAACCACATGTTCATTTCTTTCTTTTTTTTAAACTATGGAAGCAGCATTTGTGCATCCATAGTTTTGTTGACCTACACTGAGTACCCTTGCTAACACTTCCCTATACGTCACAAACGGTCTGTGTGAACATGTGACACAGAATACAGATTATCCCTTTGTGGCTTAGGTGGTAAGGTGATCGCCTAGTGATCGAAGGGTCACTGGTTCAATCCCTGGCTCCACCATGTCGAAGGTCCCTGAGCAAGACCCGAACCCCAAATTGCTGCCGACAAGCAAGTGGGCCTTACATGGTTACCTCGGCTGTTGGTGTATGAATGGGTGAATGTGAGGCAAACATTGTAAAGCACTTTGAGTGGTCTACAGACTAGAAAAGCGCTATAGAAATGCAGTCCATTTACCATTTACCCTTCAGACTCAGCTCTCTCTTTCTTCAACATGGAAAATTATCGGCTGTTTGAATAAAGTGTAAAGTGCTCCTCGTTACAACTGACCAAAACAAGAAGAATTAAAGTCATATGCCAGCAATTCTACAAAACACCATGATTTTCCAAAAAATTATGTCTAAACTAGGTTGGTGATATGGGGGGTGGGGTTGTAAATTGGAATAAATTGGAGAGTCAATGGATTAACAACCAATAAACAGAGGATCACTGAAGTCACACAAAAGGCTGTAAGAATATCAAGTCTTCTTCAGGACTGTTTGAAGTGAAATTGAATTAAAGTGGATTGAAAACTGTCTCTTTGTCCAGATGGATATGAGGACTCCTCAAGGCCCGGAAAATCCTCAGGTATGGAATGAAAATATTAATATCAAACTACTAAGAGCAAAAGGTCATGAATGAATGATGGGAATGTACTGATCTTATTTGCTCCTTGACATTAAGAAATGAGCACATTTTACTGAGGTCACTTTGTTTGGTCCTGTCGTAGGCGCACATGGTCAGAATGTAAACAAAGGTGTGTAATATTCCTGAATAAGATGTGTCTAAATGTGACCCCGGCTAATTACTGGTGCAGACCTTTCTTGACAAGCTGCTTTTTACTGGAAAAGGTTCACGCTCCCATCCTAGCTACATTACAGTAACCCCTCCCCCGCACATATCCACAAATGGCTGACATGACTGTGCGCTGCTCTCGTATCGTGCTGTTAAATTTGATTCCACGGGTCTGGGCAGAGCTTCAGCCCCAGCAGACTATCTGGAGTCAGTGTGAATATTTCAGAGGCGCTTTATTTATACCAGCAAGGGGCTCTGTTTTTCCCACAGCTAAAATTAGCCGGGGTAAATACTTAAGCTGATTACTCATAGTGTTAACAGAATAATAAAAACTGGAATATTCTAGAATTTGTTCTAACACTTCTAACATTGCACACTCTCCGCTTTTCCCCCCTTTCCCTGAATTCTTGAAAACCGATACGCGAACGGACCACAGTAATGTAAGCCAACACCTCCGAATGTTTGTCCACCTCGGGCTTGTTAATTGCATGACTTAGCTGTAGCGATCTTCTCAGTTACTGAACGTAGCTAACGGCTGTCCCCAAGTAAACACTTTCAAGAATCTGAATGGTGAGAACTTCCACCTTTACAACCTTCCAACTTTATCAACAACCGGATCAATCTATCTTTGTTATTACTAGAGCACATGTGTAAATCCCACCTCCACTTGTTGGGTCAATGAAAGAGCGAGTCCAACTGGTTTCACTTCGGCTGCTTAACCAGGTGACTCTGGAATCTACTTTAACCAGTTCAACCACATTAAAACGTTACTGCGCCATGATCCAGTATGTTCCATATTTTACAAACATTTTTGACAAATATCTGAACCCTCGAGGTGCCAAATTAAGCTTTCCCCCTGACTGACGATTCCAGATGACCGTTTTTACGTTCTGCTCAGACACATCAGTGAATTCCACTCACCTTAGGGTTCTCTGGAATAGGATTTGCTTTGTGACTTGTGTCTGTATCAGTAACAGAGCTCGGTGCTTTAGCCGGGCAGCAGGGAGACAGATGAATGTGTACGTGTGGACAGCGAGAGCTAGAGAGCTTTGGGTTTGAAACGTGACATGAAATTCCGGTATTGGCGTAGGGCACCTCCAGGGAAAAGCTCCTTTGTATAGCATGATGACAAAATTTCTCCTCAGGCCTTTCCTGGCCTCTTCCTGTGGGACAAACGTTATGGTTCTTCTCAGTCGGTTTAACTGAGGAGAACAAACACTCTGAAGTGCTCCGATACAGCTTTTTATGAGTGTCATGTTCTCCCACAGGAGGTGCGACTGGATACGGAGCTTGGGGATACTCCATCTTGCCTTTCCCAAGTATGAGTGGTCTCTGGTGGGCAAAATGCAACAATAAGCTGCTGGAGTGACGATTTACTCTGTCGAGTGTTGATGACAGTTCCGCTCCTTTGCTCCGGTCCTCCGCTTTGTATTTTGGTTCGTCCTGTAACGGAACATTAAACTGCACCATGTGTTTGGTGTCCCTGCACTCAGCAGAACAGCTACTTTTTGTGGGACCACGGCTGCTCACTGCTGTGGTCGTGGACCCTTTGCAAGTACCGTCCTCATCGTCCCGTGAGGAGTCCCCGGCAGATGTCTGAAGAGAGGACTGTTGCGATCCCCTTGCCGGTGGGAGAGGAGGCAGAGCCACCGGGCTGACTGGGGAAGCAGGTGGGGTGTTTGACGGGCTCTTATAGCCGGGAAATATAACCAAGGATGAACACCTTCTCAGGGGGACCTTGGACTTGCTCGTCTCCCGGGTGGTCCTCTGCTTTTCTGGAGCTTCTGGCTCAAAGATGCTGTTGCTGCTGCAATACCCGGCATCGCTGGCCATGCTGCTGCTGCACGAGCCTCCTTCAGAAGCGGTGCCTGTTCCTCCTTCACAGCTGCCCGGCTCTCCATCGTCTATGGTGCCCTCCGATTCTCCATTGAGCTTACAACAGGGCTGCAGCGAGATCTGCACAATGCTCTTCTTACTACACGCTCCGGTATTAATCCTGGGTATGAATACCGAAGAGTATCGCTGTAAATTCGCATAATCCGGTGACAGAGGAGTCACCTTCAGGTGGACAAAGCTGTGAGCCAGACTCTCTGTAGGGCTGTGCGCTGACGCACTGACTCCGCTTTCCTCACCATGACTGCTGAGGCTCTCTGACAGAGGGTCCGTGTTGCTTCTCCTCAAGGCAAAATGCAAGCGGAGCCGGCGTGACATTCGTTTAACTCTCTAATCCCTGCAGGGCTGTCGAGTGCTGCATGATCAAACTTGCGAGCAGCGAAAAAGAACAGCAAAGCAGCTGCTCCGACTTTTTGCTCTGTGATCACAATCATTAGCGGCTGTACATTGCCAAAATAGCTCTGGTGACAACCTACATTCCTGTCAGGGCTGATCTCAGCTTTTAGTCAGAGGAGGTCAGTGGTTCTGTTTGGAGACATGACCCAAACACACAAACCTTGAAACTGGAGTAAATCCGTATGTCGGCCACGTTTGGGGCTTAAGTCCTGGATGAAAAAACCAGTTATGCTGAATCCAGAAGGACATTTTCCACCGTAACCTGCATTACAGCCTAAACGTGTTGCAACCGTCCCATCTGAGATTCACCCTCGTTAATTTGCGATATAATCCCGCTGCGTTTTCCAGGAGTTACAGTCCTTGTCGGTCCTTTCCAAAACAAAACGGCAGCCGTCTGCATTGCATCTCACACTGAAGCTCTGGTAAACCGTTAAATCTTCCTCAGGCCTGCACTCAAGACTTCCCACTGGAGCTTCTAATGTTTCTGCTGCTCTGAGCCCCACAAATATTTTTACCCACCGGTTTTAGATTACAGGAAATCAAAGGGAATGACTTTCCACACAATTCTATATCAAAATGACGACTGGGCTGCAGAATATATTCTCACAATAAAACATAAAAAAAGAAGCAGACAACACGGACGAGTGGAAAAGTAAAAGAGTGAAATAATAATGAGCTCGTGGGTTCGTGCGCCAAGCGACAGAGGATCGAAATCAGCAACTAAATAACCTGTGACGATTCATCTGCCTGCTGACACCAAACATTATTCGCTAATGAATTCTAGAGAGAACCGTGAGCTTGTTGAGAGCGACACAGCACCTGTAATGTGACACCTCATGTAGCACTCGGCTCAGGTTTGATTTCCCCACACCGCCGCTGACAGTCCTGCTTATTAATGACAAAGCATTGTCAACTGCACGGAGCTAATCTAGGCCAAACAAGTCCAAATCACGGTAACTACTCAGCACCGTGTTAAATGTGGTACGGCTGTCACTAATGATTTATTTTTAATTTCCATTAATCTACTGATTATCTCGATAAATAACTGAGCAGCTGATAATTGGATATGATTTACTCTTAGTTATATATCTACTTAACCCACTGAAAACAAGCTAAATAGTGCTAAAACATAGCATGGTAATTTAAGCTAGTTTAAAAACTGCTATTTCTCTCTTTAAACAGTACAAACACAAACAATCCACATCGCTTACGTGATCTGATTATTCCCCATTTTGGCACTGAATTGTTTTCAGAAATGTTGTGTACCAGGAAACCTGCTTTCAGAAACCAGGCTAGGAGGCTACAAGTAACTCGGATAACGTAGGCATTTCTAATGTAGCGCCCACGGTGACCTGGCCAGGTTTCCCCTTGACCAGGTTCCTGCTGAGGTTTTTAAGAGCGCCATGTCTTCGGTAAGGTGTGTTACGTCAAGAGATAGCGAGAGGAAACACGGCGTGATGCCAGCAACCATCACAACAAATCCTCAGAGGGAAACACAAACCTAACCAAAGGGCACGACATTGACGTGTGCTTTTATAGGCACCTTAAATGTACGATGACATACAGTACTGTGCAAAAGACTTAGGCCACCATAAGATTTGCTGTTTTAGCAATGCTATCTTATCTTTTTATTCGAATACAACAGAAACACAGGAAATGTGTATGCAGTATTAAAAAACAGTAAAAAAAATCAGAAAAGAACAGCTTCTACAGGCTAAAGGGTCCAGGATTTAGTGGGACCTCCCTTTGAACCAGGCTCTCTTCAACCTAAATGGAATGGAGCCCTAATGAATGTCATTGATAACATCTGGATTTGTCCTACTTTCATCACTATTTACTGTCAGAATGAAAAACTGCTGGGAAAAAGAGCACCAAACACCAGGTTTGATGGGGGGACCAAGACTTTTGCAGAGAACTGTATGCGATGATAAATTAATTAATTAATAAATTCACGTGTACCTGGTGATGATACTAAACACGTTACTGACCAACCCAATGCATGGGGGGGGGGGGGGGGGGGGGGGAGCGGCCCCG
>OMNV01000137.1:9489-23166 GCA_900303265.1 Brotula barbata | reverse complement strand
TTAATTGTTAATGTATTTGCTTCACTTTGTTTCCAATGTCTATCTATCTATCTATCTATCTATCTATCTATCTATCTATCTATCTATCTATCTATCTATCTATCTATCTATCTATCTATCTATCTATCTATCTATCTATCTATCTATCTATCTATCTATCATCATCATCATCATTCCCTAAAGGGAGTTTCCTTCTGTATCAGACAGTGGTTGATGATTCTGTGATAACACAAACCCCAGATGAGATTCAGTACGGATTGCACCCGATAATGTTGGCTCCTGTTTTCCTCACACCTCACAAATCTGCCTTTCCTTCTTGAATCCCATATTTGTTTTCTTTCTCACATTATTGAATTGCGTCTCTCACTCAGTCTTTCACTCTCTCTGCCTGCCAGACTTGTCCAGCTGGCTCCTCTCTCTCCTCCGTCTTGATCTGCTTGACGGAGGTGCTTGGCAGCCGCCAGCATCTCGACAGGCAAGCATGTTTGGACTGTGAATATGCGGAAATGTGTGCACGTGTGTTTATTTGATACTCAAACCAGACTGCTGTATAGTGGTACCCGTATGTTATGAAAATATTTGGAGTGGACGTGCACAGAAATGAGGGCAGAGCCACGGAATTCATGTTGTTTTCCAGCCTGTTCACTTTCCTTCTAACGCTCTGATAATATTTCATCTAAAAGATGATTTGATGGCAGGTAAAATATCAAACCTAATGCACAGTGACTAAGCTCTACAGCCTGCGGCCAAGTGTAAGCACCATAACTCAAAGGGCACACCGTATGGTGCAAGCTGGATTCAACCATTCATCAATTAATCAATGATTACAAGAGTGAGTCTATTGCATAATAATTACACAACACCACTTAGAAAAGCAATATGGTTAACAGGAAATTGAAATAACCAATAATTTACACTGGTCTGTGATGTTTCTGTAGGTTTTCTTACTCCGGTTGTTATGAAACAGCCTGTGAATAAGGTACAGAATTGGTCTGGACTGTGTGCTACATCTCGCCTTCATACGTAATTATGTCACCAGTAAAGCCTCACATAAGATATGCTGTACATACACACCCTATTCGCCTCAGGTCTCACACAACTCAGATATTTCACAGTGCTGTGGAGGAGACCTGCTCTGGAGTACTGTCTCCACAGGGACAAACATGACCAAATCTAGTTTTATGTAATCAGGCCCCCGTTAGTCTTTAAGGGTTTTTTTGGTTATCATGAGCTTGAAATACTCTATAAGTATTTTGTGTGTATGATAAATGTCCACATTGCTGTAATTTGAATATATCTGGTCTGTGCTGGTTTTCAGTGAGGCCTCCCACAGTGGTACCCATTAACCCAGAATCAGTTAGCCGTTTTACGTTACTGTGGGCACAGAGGATGGGCAAGCACTGCTGCTCCAGGATAAGATCACACACACACACACACACACACACTACCTCATCCTAACGCAGAGCAATTATGTCTGTGTCCAGGACAGATGGGATCCCATTCAGCTGCTGCGATGAGTTACTCACGGGGGAGTAGAGCTAATGGGGTGGCAGTGTTACACAAAACACAATAGTGCCACCATGGCAGACCGAGAGTCAACTTTATTTTAATTTTTCACTTATTGAGTGATGATGGAGATCACTTTTTCAGATCTGTGATATGGTCAAAATCTGCCTAATCAGTTTGGAGGGGCTGTAACATTATCAGGATCATCAATAGTGAATCTTACTTAAATTTAGTGTTGCATTACTTGACATTTAAGTACTGATAAATGGTGCTTTGTAGACAGAAAGTAGATAATTTGTATAACATATTCATATAATGCTGAGGAGCAGCAGGGAACAGAAGGAGGAAACAAAATATGTGACTGGTAATTTGTATGCACCAAATAGCTCTTTCTTTCCCCTGTGTCACCTAGTTTTTGCACACATGATGGCCTGAATGAAACTTAACCAAAATGTATTAATCTTCTTTATATATAGAGTTATTGATTAGGTGAGTAAACACATTTCAAAAGGATTCTAAAGTTGAATGAACCGTATGGACATTGATAAGGTCAAACTGAAAAAGACACACAGAGCAATTGCACATAAATTAAACTAATTAAGAAAATGAATTGTAAATTGAGGGTCCAAGTCTATTATTATGACAGAAATGAATGAATTAACGATTTTATGCATACAAATTGCAGATCCTAAATTGTCTCCTTATGCCCTGTGGAAGACAATTTATATGTTAATCAATAATCAAGCTAATCTCCCTCTCTTGTGCAGGTCAAACTGCATTTTGAGCTGTTGGGGAGTAAAAGGAGGGGACTAACTTCCTCATTATCTCTCTCAGATGACGTCTTACCAATGACAAACACTGTATTGCCCTTATTATTACTATACACTTATTGTGATTTTATAAATATATATATATCAAACACATGATAATACTTGATTAGTTATTAATGATTAACATATTAATTATCATCCTCTCTTCTGCCAGGCTCTTTCATGTTGCCAACCAGTGTGCCTAAATTAAAAGTCTACTTTGCATTGAACGCAGATGAATGAATTTCCAGGGTTGACTCCAAAGCTTGAGGCAACCATCTGCCTTTGCTTTGCTGTCCTCTCACCATCTGTGAGTATAGCAAACCCTGGAACCTGTGTGCGTGTGTGTATGTGTATGTCTGACTCTATCTTTCATCCTGTCTGTGCTGTGATATAATCTGTTTTGCTTGTTCCTTCCCACCTTAATATGGATTGTCATATTTTTTTGGTCTAATTCTGCAGATCAACACGTCGGAAGGCTGTGTGTGTTCTGTGTGTATTACATGTGTGAAGTGATTGAATTTGTTATGTTTGGGGTCAGATAGTGTAAGTTGTTTTGATGATGTAAGGGGATGAGAAGCCTTGGAATCTATAGGGTTCTTAACAGGTCTAATACAGGACCCTTTCTCCCTTAGGTCACTGAGTGTTTAATCCTACTCAGCAGATTCAGATTATCATGTGTAATCAAAGTCACGGCCATATTTCCTGGATCAACTCGCTGTATATAGAGAACTCACTGTTTGTGGTGGAGCAACCATGTATAAATCTGAAGTAAATATAGATGTGGCCTTAATTAGCCGGCCTGCCCTCATAGAGAGCACGGTGACGTTCCGGTGTTTCCCGAGCCCACCATCCATGTGATACCCAGGATGCATCGGATTCCGCTCATCCTCGTCCACTCATGGATGCATCATATGAGATATCATATGATGTATTGAATTTCACACATCCATGCACTGTTTTTATTTCAAAGACACACATGGGTCAAGGGATTACAACTTGACACATATCAAGCTAAAAGTCTGGACTGACAATAAATCTGGAGGTTTCCCAACACCTCCATGACGCATTGAGTGGAAATTTTTCTTTTCTTTTTATTGGCAGTAAAACCATAAAGATAAAATAAGTTCAAAGTTAGAAGCAGCCTGTGATTTCTAACACAGCAGTGAGAGAACAGATCCAGGATCAGTTGACCACCAGACCATAAAACTGTCTACATGCATATGTCTCACTCTCTTTTTATTGTCTACAAGGTCTTCTTATTCATAATATTTGTATTTTAAATAAGATCAGGACATCTTGTGTCGTGATTATCTGAGCTTTTTGCTGTCTGAACATCTTTCATAACCACTTTTTTTTCTCTGCCTCTTGTTTTGCACATGGTGTTGATCCTGTGTCAGCTCTGTTTCTGATAATTATCTCTCCACGTCATTGTGAAAATGTGTGGGGCTCTGACTAATTGAATGTTTGCGCTGCTGTGGTATTCCCTGACTAAAGACAGCATGCATTATGTGCGTCTTGGTGTGTTTGTATAAGTGTGTGTTTGTGTGAGTCTCCCCTGCGTGAGTGTTGATATACTCTTTCTCCCTTGTGACTTAATTCTCTGTAATTACATAACATTCCTCTTATCTGTCAGACTTCTTCTCTGATATTTAGCAGAATACTCCAAGCATCAGGCCTCTTTCCTGCAAATCACATTTTATATGGCTAAAATACATTCTCGGTTATATTCCTTATAATGTAATAACTCCCTGCTTACATTAGGTGACATTTTGAGCTCCAGCAGTAAATTCAGGAGCAGAATCCTCCCGGGTCTGTATTTCTGGACTGAAGCCATCAAGCCCCATAGCATTGTAAAGGCCCCCCTAAATTCTATCTGCTGTAATATTTGCAGCCCACAGCATCCCATAATTCAATGCTTGTCACCAAATATGTGTTTTTATGTGGTCATTGATACAAATCTGATGTCAACTACAGTAGCCAATGAAAAGCCACTGCAGAATGTAACTTGTTTTATTGACTTGTATTTTTTGCTATTTGGATTTGTTGTTGTTTGGTTAACATCAAAACTTCCTGGTACCAGCTGCACACGTTACTACCATGGAAATTTACCCTGTGCCGTTGTGGTATGTAGGTTAGTTGAGGGCAATGTCCTGCACATTGAAACAGGACATAACAACACTTTTACAACTCACGGGGAATCAACTGGAAGCACCGTCGATTTTGTCTCATCTTGGGGGAGGAGCCTCGAATTCACCTTAGCCTTCAGGGTCAGCTGAATTGGATTCTATGGTAATGTTGGAATGTTGGAATGCCATTAAACAAGTGGGTTTAGTTGCATAACCTCAACCATACCTAAATCCCACCTCTGTTGTCATAGATGTGATGTGTCTGCAACCTTGACCAAATGGCTGTATTTGCCTAATCATCCCGTCCTCCATCCATCCAGCTGATGTGTTCAGATCCACTCACTATAAGCCTCTTCTGAACGTGTGTAACAGCAGCACTGTCTGTCCTCCCAGACTGATTCCTGCTAAATGTGAATCTCACACAGCATGTAGTATCTGTCCCTCTTCACGGCACATCATCCATATCCAAGAGGACGGCCGAGTGGATGGTGCAATGGTGTGAACCACCGTAGCAGGCTCATATAAATCAGAGGCACCTCACAGCATGGGATCAGGCCTATCTTGCATGTAAGTTAGCATTCAGTGACCAGCGATGTAACGGTTCCTCTTATCCTTCCAGCATCAGCACCATGAATCCATCACTGCGGATCAATGCAGCAAAGTACCGGCAAAAAAAAAAAGCACACAATGTTCAGCTCTATCAGCGGAGTGACAGGTTTAATGGGGAGCCTGTTTTTGCCAGTCTCACCCTGACCGAGCCAAACTGTCACTCTGATCTGCCCACAGCTGCGTTTAACACACTGAATAAAAGGATTTGGTAGCACTGTAAAACACAGACGCAGAAATGTGTTCAACACACTAGCTAATGTTTTACTGGTATTTGTGATTTTGAAACGTGATTTTTATTGGCTTGTCTGACTAATCAACCATTTACTTGTCCTAGTATGGGATGTCCTGATAATAAGAGAAGTGGAAAAACACCTTGGTGCAGGTTGGCTGTGCTGCATCCTCCCCTTTAAGGGGACACTGGAGGTTTGTTGTGCAATAACACGTAATCCTCCACCATGGAATGCTAGAGCCTTTCCACCAACTGAGATGTGTGTGTGTTCATTGGGTAATCTGGACACTTGTGTGTTTTCCCCGTAGTACATACTCCACAGTATATACGCCAGTGTGGCCTGATTGGTTGGAAGAGTGTTTTCCAGTTCAGGGTCATTAAGGTTCATCCAGAAGCAGCAATAGCTTGCGTTAAGATTAACTTTCGGGAGAAGGATCTGTTTTACAGTTTAACTGACTCTTCATCAGTGAAGATTAGATCACCTAAAAAAAGAAGCCGCTAATAAATTTGTGACTGATACACTCTGCCAGACCTGAGTGGTTACATAAAGCGGCGACAGAGGAGCTCATCCCTCTTTACCCCACCGCCCCATGCCCCACTCACACTCAACCATTTCTCCTGCTGTCTCAATAGACACACCTCCTCTGACATCACTGTACGAATGCTCCCGGATCAATACAGAACGTTTGCTATGAGTGTGTGTAGTGTGCCGTGTGTATTCTATTTTTAGCCGGTAATGCATGGTTGACCCTGTGCTTTCTTCTAAATCCAGAGACACAGAATAAAGGCCAAGGTGAACAATCTTATCACTTCTGGATAATCCAGCCCAGACACTCTGGAATGTAATCAGACTCTTTATCCAAATTAAAGCTTCTTTTGTCCAGAAAATGTTTTTGGATAACAAACATAATCATCTTCAGTATGTAAATATTACAGTGATTAGGAGCCCCTCAGAATAATCTCTGTTAAAAGTAAACCTCTTCCAAATCTGAAGTGTAAGACCTGCTAAAAACAAAAAGCACTGGTTGCTTTCACAGCTGCCTTGTTTGTTGCTTACAAATCAAACCTTTGGTTAATTTTGTCAGGAATGATGAACACACTAAGTTTCACCATGAGACCACTGACAACTTCTCTTATTCTCCTGCCGTCCTTTTCTCCCATTATGTTACTCTGAGGATGTTGAGCTGACGGGATAATGAGTACAAAACCCGCTAAACTTTTGTTTTTCTTATTTTGACGGAGGACCTAATGCTTTGTTATAGTCTTGTTTATATTGCCTCACTGTGATTACTTTAATGAGTCTGTAGCTTAGAGATACAATTAACGGATATTTGATCTGTAGAAATCCTTACGGAATAACGAGATGAGCGAGTAGAAAGGCAATAAACATGGAAGAATTCAGAAGAAACAGTCTTGTCATTTGTTTAACACAAGGTTTCATTGTGAGACTGCAGCATGCGGGGAAACCCTCTCTCCTTGTGCAGAGCACCTGATGGGCAGGGATGCTGACAGGGCTGCTGCTGTGGTTAGCTGTGGCTCTACGGGGGAAGAGAAGAAGAGGAGCATCTGACTCAAATAGTTAGCATCATCTGATTCAATACCCGCCGCTTTACTCCCAGAAATGTATGCTTGAGTCATGAATTATGAAAAAAAAGTTAGTTATGGGTATAATCATATGTTAATAAATATGTCAAACAGCAAGTCACACGGCACTCAGAAGATCCGCTGTAATTATTCAGCTATTCATCTGTGACAGTCAATTTGTCACAATATGATGTGTAAACATCAGCTGCGTATTTCTAAGTAATGTAAAAATGGGGGTCTTCCTCTGAAGTTGTGTTCTGTGGAATTATTCTTGTTTTGTCACTGCAGCAGGACATTTAATCAAATACGACCAACAAAAGCCCAGAACTACTGATGGGGTCAATGTAAGCCAGATGCTTCAGTGTTGTATTCTTGGTTATCTTGAGTGCTATTAATAAATCATGTCCATTCATCAGCCTTTCTCAACGTAGGCATACAGCGTGTTTGTGTATGTGTTTATTGTTTGTTGTTGTAATACCACATCGTATTTTCTCCTTTACTTTCCCCGAGGCAGGAAATGTTCCTTTCAACAACGTGCACACAGAGATTTAGCTGTCATCCTGTGTCTCAGCACGGTTTGGATATCATTCAAGTTTAGAAAACAATTGGAACTTTGTTTGAGACAAAGAAATAGTTAAACAAGCTGAAAACTCTCCAAATTTGCTTTATAGTTTTATGAAACAACATTACGCTCTTTCCACAAACAATTACTGCAAACCTGAAACGTCCTGGTTGTGTTCTCATTGTGAATCTCATTGATGGTTGCTTTGCACACAGGTATCACCAATTACTTACTTTTACCGTAACTGCATGAGACCTGTACACAACATAAAAAAATCTACTCCAAATATTTTTAAATAGTAAATTCCAAGTCTTTCTGCTATATCCATAACTCGGACTATGGAATGGTGAAGTTTCTATTTAAATCTTGAGTCGTGTCTTTCTGTAAATAAAGGTGCTGCAGCTGACGGTGAGAGGAGGAAACCGAGGATTTAATAGCGTATTCACCCACCTACTGAGATCAGCTCACAGTGTGGGCAGAATTCTAATAACGGTGTCCTGAAATATGTGACAGTATGAATTATCCGTGAGACAAATTCCCTCCCTTCTAAAAACAACGCTCCTCTGAGAAAAGAGGTCATATGTTCCCACCGACACATCAGACATTTTTGTCCTCTCTCCCATGGTTTAGTGGCCCCAAACCTTTCAGCCTTGGTCTACCGCTGTGCCGCTCGCCTCTTTAACCTACGTCCCATACCGAGACCTGAACAAGGAGAGGAACTCTGGGAAATAAAGCCAAGTTACTAACCTGACGTCAAGCAGGCCGATAAAACAGAAAATAATAGCTGGGAGAAAGTAATGAGGGTTTTACCCAGGGAGACATGTTGTGGCTGACAAGAATGTGGTCTCAGATTCATCTGGTACCAGGCCAAGAAAAGGAGGCGCTGACTCAGGGGTTTGTTTCTAACTCAATGAGACGCCGTACAGTCAGATAAGGAAAGGAAAGGAAAAGGAAGGAAATGGAAAAGGAAGGACTGGAAAGGAAAGGAAAGGAAAGGAAAGGAAAGGCAAGGCAAGGCCAGGATTGTTTCTATACTGCAAAAGTGTGTAGACATGGAATGAACAAACATAGTCAGTGCTGTCTATTTCAAAACATCTTAGAATAAAAACAGAAAATTTGGCATCAAATCAGAACATATGGCAGCACAGAGTGGATTTGGAGTCGTTACATCATCAAGGCTCGGGGCGAGTTTTCATCTCTGGGGAAGGAATGTGACTCTTATACTGAATGTGCTGCTCTTTACTTTTAGGTTCGACATGTGGAGGCCTCATTAAGACAGGAACGGGACCTCCCAGCATGCAGTAGAGAGCGGCTGATGGCTTTTATACATTCATTCAATCAGTTAGTCCAACAGCAGCTCATGTTACTCGCACACAGAAGTATAAAAACAGTTATGCCAGGGTCAAATAATAACTAAGGCTAACTAAAGACTGGCTCAACGGACGCAGCGCTACATTGGTCTTAAAACTTCAATCGCCTCTTGTGCATGTCATCTACTTATACACGGACAAAGAGGAGGAAAACGTAGATAAATATAATGAAAAAGGGGCATGAATGTTCCGGAGAATAACCCTTGAAACGGTTACCTCTGGTGATATTTTAGGCAATCATTTTGGAGAAACTAGTTCCCTTTGTGACAGTGAAACCAAAAAACTGGAAAGGCCACCTAGGCTTCATTATCAACAACATTTAAAGTGAACTAAAAATGTTATCGTTACATCAATAACGTGTCACAAAAGGACACACAAGCCAGCATGTTGCCATATTCAGCGTTCAGCTGCTACTCCGCACATGTAGCTTTTTATCCAGAGGTTAATTTCCACTCCTAAAGGTTGAGTGTAATTCACCCAGCTCAGGACAACAATATATTCCACGACACGTCCTTTTTAGGATTGTTGATTGTTGTTTGGCGAACAGCGTGAGCTCTGTTCTGGACTCAGTTCTCAACGCATTATGTGCCCACATTTTGAAGCATTCAGCCTTGAGTTAGTTTACTTGTTCTCCTCGGTTTACTTGGAAAAGTCCCTCATCTGAATGCAGATTATCAGACTGAGAAATGTCTGCTAAGGGAGGTTGGTACAGTTGGAGATCAATCCTCTTAGCTGATTAAATCTGTAGCAGAGGTCACACTCCGTGCAGCCGTCCACAGCTCAGGTCAGCTGCTTGACCGTGTTACTGCTGCTGCTACATTTGGAGCATTTATGACAATAATAAATTCAAAGAACAAATGCATTGAGGCAGTTTAATAAAAGATATGCACAATACAATGGATGGGCACATGAGTGTTGGCACTTATTGCTGTTCCCAAATCAGCTTAGCATTTATTTCTTAATTATTTCTCAGTCATGTAACCCACTTTAGTCATATAAACAACCCGGTGCTCTTCCTCTCTCCCTGCTCTTATCTGCTGTGTCACAGTTAAGGAAGCTAAAACTGGGTCAGACCAGGCATGTGAGGGGCCTGGAAAGAGGCTACGCAGCAGGTTGGCAAATGTTTCCTCCTCCCAGGTGAGGTCACTGTGTGTATTTGTGCGTGTGTGTGTGTGAAAATACATGTGTTTCCTAACAGTGGGTTTTTAACTGATGTTCTATTTGTGCAAGTATCCATGGTGACAGTGATTTGCGGGCATAGAAAAGGCGGATGTGTCTGTGTGGCACACATGGGTGAGATCTTTCCTGCCAGAGGGAAGGAAGGGAAGAAGGAAAGAAAGAAAGAAGGAAAGAAAGAAAGAAAAAAGAAAGAAGAAAAAACAAGGAAAGAAAGAAAGAAAGAAAAAAGGAAAAACAAGGAAAGAAAGAAAGAAAGACAAAAAGAAGGTTTGTGGAGAGAGCATCCAGTCACGGCCTTGATTTAACATGTGGTTGTAAGCACCATAAACGTCCCCATGTAGTGTTCATAAAAATCTTTAATAGATATGCCTGGGCAGAGGTCAGAGCCATAGTTTTCAAACTATGAGGACTTTATTTATGTACAAAATAGACAGACGTCTGACAGGGATCATACAATGTTGATGTTTCAAAGACAAAAATGCCAGAAAGAAAACTATTTTTAGCACTACTTCAATAAAAAAGTTAAAATTGGTCAATTTTGTCACAGACTTGTTTACAGAGAGAGAGAAAGAGAGAGAGAGGGGAGAGAGAGGAAGAGAGAGAGAGGACAGAGAGAGAGAGAGAGAGAGAAAATTAATTTGAAGAGGATAATAGCCACTAGTTACTTGGATACTATAGAAGTGGATACTACACACACACACACACACAATCAACATCAGCAGAAAGCAGCTCCTCTCTGCCACCCCATGACTTCTATGATGGACAACCTCAACCCTTTTTGGACTCGGCCGTGGTTCTGGATTTTAAATGCTGCGTGTGTTCTTGGGGCCATGCGAATAAAGTTGCCTTGACTCTGCAGCAAAACTCGCATCACTCCACTGCAGGGTGATTTCATAACTGCAGCCCGGACAAGAGTAAGCGACGCGGAGCTGCATGATTCATCATCAACCAATCAATGTCCCCTATTGGACGTAAGCTTTAAGCATTACATTGAGACAGGATCACAATGTTCTCCTGTTCATGCTTCATAGTAAACGATATTATGCCGATGGAAGCATCACAGCGATGAAAAGAAGTTGTTGAAGCGCAGAGGAATTATTTCAGATCAGAGACTGCTCTCAGTTTGACATATTAGGACATGTAAGAAATCAATTTGGAGGCATGATGCATCATTGAAAGGTTCATAAAAAATGTTTGGTTTCCTAAATCAAGCCACAAATTGCAGTTGGTTTCCAAGCAATACAAGATCACCGGAGCAGAACAGAGCACTCAGGTGAAGACTGAGCAAAGGCTGAAAAGGTACATTAGGCATCTATTATCCTGCTCTAAATACTTGGGCTCATCCAAACAGCACGAGGAGGTGGAGGTAGAGGGGGACGGAGACAAATTAGGTAAGGAAAAAGAGAGAGAGAGAGAGAGAGAGAGAGAGAGAGGTGGTACAATGGTTAGGTAACTGAAGGTCAGCTGTGCTTGGAGTCACAGCAGGCTCTGAAATACCGCAGGCTAAGGAGACTGTCCAAGATCTCCCAGCCCACATCTGACCTCGGCACCTTTCTCCCTTTCCCTCACACTCTTTTACGACCTGTCCTCACTCTTCTCCTGCCTTCCGGGCAGCACTCTGTACTCTGGCCCATCCCTACACACCTTTGGCTGCACGGTGAAATACTCCTACACCATTCAGACAGGTTTTTAATAATAATATTGATACAATTCTTTATTTTAAGCAATCACGTGAGACAGAAAATATGTTACAATACTGAACTTTACAGGTAAAGAATGTTATCGATGTGAGGTGATCATATAGTTCCTCAGGTACCTAAATATTGACTCTTGTTCAAAGCTTGGTAATGATATAATCATGGGATATTCCTATGTTTGTTTTGCAATCTATTAAGGACTATACGGCTTAGTTTAAGTTAAGGCAGGCCTATATAGGACACATCATGGTATAATTGATGTAAGTTGACATAGATTTGTAATTTTTATTCCATTGTAAGTCATCTACTCAGCGTGCTGGACACACGGAGACCTTTGTAGACAGAAGCCACGCTCTGGTATCTTCCATCACTTCGTGCTCACAACATGGCAACCCAAACTACTATTTAAAGCCCTGAGAGAGCAGATCTGGCATCACAACAGGAATGCCATCACAAGGAAACAAGGAAAAATAACAATGGGATGGCAACAAGTATCCAGACATAACACACGGCATGTGAGGGCACAACAGACAGACAGACATACAGACAGACAGAAAGACAGACAGAAAGACGGAGAGACAGACAGACAGAAAGACAGAGAGACACATAAACAGATCGATAGTTTGAACCAATGAACCCCTTGTTTGTAGGTAAAGCCCAGGTCTTTCACCACAACAGGTTGACTTAAATTTTTAGGTCAGATGGGGCCGGGAAGCGATGATGGTCGGTCACGTGTACGTGTGTGTGTGTGTGTGCGTATGGCAAACCTGCATTTGCGTCAGTGAAAACGTTGCTCAGTCTCTCACTCTGGGTTTCTGGGTCTGGGTCATGTGTAAAGACCCTGTGGTGAGAGTAGAGTGTTGTGTTTCTATTTTATTTATTAGCTCTTATGTAAGAGCAGCAGGAGGACATCACACACTGAGGCAAAGGGTAAAGGGCACTAATGAAACACAGTCAGTGAACACTGAGTTAGGGGCTGTGGGTTAAACTGAAAGAACGAAATTAACTGAGGCCATGGTGATATACTGTAAACATGGAAAACCATTTCATGTCTAATATAAAATGTGTAACATTGTGTTTAGCAATCGTAATTTAACGTGTGTGGAATTTTCCTCAAAAATGTACAAATCTTACTTTTAATTCAAAAGATGTGTTTTTGTCAGTTGAGATGGATAAATAGATTTATCTGACACTAACAACTGTTACATACCTGACTGTGTTCACTGCATACGATTAAAATTATTAATGTCGACATGTATTTTTAATGCATTTACACCACTGTGTATAAATCTATTTAAAATACATAAACATGTATTCATTTATGTACATTCACTGACCACATCTCTTATTTTTGACAAAAGTCAGAAGGCGTCCGAATGATTACTGATACATACTTATATAGTAGTTGTTGTAGTACAATTATGTATCCTGCATATAAACTATTCCAGGTCTAACCAGGATAAGCAACAGATTTTCGAATAATAATAATACACAAAAATATTTGGATTACTTCCAAATTTACACATTACATCCACGATATGTATTTTAATGAACACAAATGAAAACACATCGCCTGTTCGTTTGATCACCTCATACCAAATCGTTCCAATGGTGTTAGAATGACATCAGAGATCCTTAAAATGACTCAGCCAAGTTTCACTGTATGCCTGCAAGACTTTGGGAATAGAAACCACAACCTCACTGTCTATCTAAACATGTGACGATGTCACCCTGCTCAGGTTCAGGCAGGGAAGATGGAAGTATACAGTAGGTACAGTATGGAGAAATGATCAAAGAGCAAAAGGAGGAAGAGGCTGGGGATGAAATGAAAAGAGGGTGGATTGCTGCAGCCCTCCCCTCTGTCTGATCCCCGTTAGTGCTCAATGTGGAGCAGTGCCACCTCCCTGCTACCTACAGTGTGGAACTGGGTTACATAATCCACCGCAGTCTGAGATAACGCAGCACACAACTCAAGGCAACAGACACAGAACTGCACAAACCAG
>OMNV01000136.1:4837-56188 GCA_900303265.1 Brotula barbata | reverse complement strand
GGGGGGGGGGGGTTCATTTCAACAAACAAAAACAGACAAGGGGTAGAATAATTATGAATTTCATAACTGCCACTGCATTGGAAATGTGATGAATGAATTTTTGTAAAGATCATTAAGCACAGATCAACGGTTAGACCTCACAGTTCCTACAGACGGATTTTTTGTTCCAGGTCATGGAATGAATAATCAAATGACTCATTTTGACAACCAGTCACAGGTTGGAGAAACAAATCAGCTCCTGAAATTTGCTAACAACGCAGCCATGGAGATTGGGAGTGAAAGAGATGGTAATCTGGTGCAGCCAAAACAACGTGGAGTTATAAGTTTCACAATGTGTAGAGGCCCTCCCTCTGTTCCCATCTTCAACAGTGGTAGCACTCCTTTCAGCTTCTGGGAACCACAATCAAGTCTACAACAATGTACTTTTTCAAGACATTCAGGAAATGGAAAAAATGACCAGATAATGAATAATGAGATGGCCAGTAAATCATAAAGATTTTGTTTTTGATTGGGTTTTTGTTATATTTTATTGATATATGAGTGTACACAAATGTACAGTAGATTAAATTATAATAATAATAATAATATACAATTTTGATGTGCATGTTCCATCAATCTGTACATACATCATATCCATATCCTGCTGTAGGTATTTTTCCATTTATATCTTTTTAAGTTAAGATGTAGTTCCCGATGATTTTGTGCTTTCATGCACTCAATCCTTTCTTGTAAACATATTTATACATTTACCCATAAATGAACTCATAGATATGTAATACACTTCTGTACAAACAAAACCGGGATCCATTTTGTAGCATCTTTTTCTTTACTGGTCTGTTAACATTGTGAAAACCTCTTTGAGGCACAGTCTTCACATTTGTATTTATTCTTACGGTAAACAGTTTTACAGGGGCCTGGGTGGAACAGAATAAACCAGAAACTCGAACATTCTTGTCCCGGCTCACTTACTCTCATCTCTGCGATGCGGGCACTTGGAATAAGAAGAAGTCGCTTTGCCAACTTCACCCCCTAAAAGGATCGAAAAGGAGAGAGGCCCTCAGCCCTCCACACAGCCTGTCACAACCGATGCTGCTAGAGAGGGGTCTATTGTAAACATACACACATGCATTCCACACTCCCCACACTTTTACAAACACAATGAAATGACCTCAGGTAGTGCTCATTTCTTAAGATTTACGCACCACCTGCAGCGTATGGAGGAAGCTTTTAACATAGCTTTAGAAGAAGTGATCAAAAACAGCAAGCTACACCTCCGGATTGCACAAACACATGCTGTAACAAGCACATGCCTTCCTCCTGCTGTTCCTAAGTGAATTAATATGCTGTGCAGCAAACAGGCAAATGGTGACACCCCCTCTTTCCCAACACACACACACACACGCTGACACAACTTCCACAGAATGAAATGGTCGGTGAAAAGGGAAGAAAAAAAAACGAGAGCAGAGACAGGGTAGAGAGAGGCAGGGGGGAGGCACAAATGAGGGGGTGTTTAAGAGGAGGAGAGAGTTCTGATGGGAACAACAGTAGACAGGCAGACTAAAGGACGACAGTGAGTGAAGTGTGGAAGCAGACGGAGCGGGAACAAAAATAAGAAACAGAAGAGAAGATCGTGAAATACCAAGCTTCTCAGGTAGTAGACTACTTTTGATTGTTGTTTAATTTTATTGTATGCTGATAAGTCTGTTGTCCCACAGTTACATAGTTATTCTTAGAGACACGCTCAGTGGCCAAGTCTAAAGGCAAGAGTAAGGTTCTTTTGTTTGTTCTGTATTTTAAATATAACCAGACAGAGTAACATGATCTCGCTTCAATGCAGGGGAATCCATTAGCTGTTGAACAGAGTTTGGGTTCCCATAGAATCAATCTGGCTGGCTGCCAGTAGAACATTAAGTTCTGACAGGTCACCCCAATATTTTCCATTATCAACTGAAACACAGGATTTATTATCCAGACCTTTCTAAACAATAGAATTTACAACACAACAAATCAACCAAAGGAGGATTTCTGTAAACAGGAGATTGCAATTTTGATTATACTTCAAGTTACAAATCAGAAACATACATCCTCAGGAATCCAGAGTCCTTTGATCTTACTAGCCAATATTGTTCCATGGACATATGTGTATAGAGAAAATCAGAAAAACAAGAACACCTTGTGTTCTAACCAATATGAATGCTACACAATGACCAGAACTTCAGCTTTAGTTAGTTAGTTTCACTTTTCTTTGTAACATACAGGTGTTTCCACTGGCTTAAAGCTCTTTCTAAGGAGGAGGATTTGTTTCATTTATTTGAAGAAACAATTAGGGCACGCTGGTGGCTCACCTATTATAACGCAGGTTCAGTAATGACCTTCTGCCCTCTCTGCCTTGTCCTCCCAGTTTATCATTCTACAGTACTTATCATAATAAAGCAGGAATGCCAAAAAGAACAAACAAATAGTGGGTGAACATAATTTTAACCATGTTAGTGAGTGATTTATGGTTCTGTGATTTATGATATATGGTACTATTTATGATATATGGAGTTATGGCATTATTATTTATATTGTTATTTTGTGATTATTGTTTATCAAAGGTGTCATTCTTCTCATTTCTGTCCATAGAGATGATGGCACTGTTAAGGAACCTGGCTGTTCTTCTCCTATTTGTGAATGCGTCGCATCTTCGTCATTCCCTCCAGCTTGCTCATGCCGCCCCAACTTCCCCTCCTGTCACTCGCCCACGAATCTTATTTGTAACTTCACTGGACACAGATGATGACTACAATGATAATGATGATGACACAAACAACCTCAGCTCTCCTCCCAATGTTTCCGCTTCACAAAAACCTACTATTTTGAACAAAGTACCCCGACCCTGTCAGTACGACCCCTGTCTGGAGAATCAAGAGCCCTGCTCCCGTCTTTCAGTCAAAACTGGGTGCCTCTGTCCGGGGCTCAGTGGATCTGATCAGCCACCTCATGCACCACGCCTCATAGGGCTGCTGCCAGTCACTGAGGGGGATGGCAGAGGAAAGGTAGAGGTTCAGTGGTGTGCACCATCTTCAGTGGTATCTGGGTACAGAGTTGTTTTGGAAGGAAGTGGAGGCAATGCCCTGGAGTTTGGTGACACATTGCGGAGGGGGTTGGTGGGGTTCTTGGAGGTTGGCACAAAGGTGTGTGTGGAGGCAGTCAACAGTGCAGGAGCCAGTGCTCCCTCAGAGTTCTCCTGTAAGCGATATGATGCTCCTGATTCATCTAACCATGGAGTGATGGCTGGGATCATTGTAGGAGGGTTGGCTGTACTTCTACTCCTCACCTTGGCAACTGTGATCCTGTGCAAACGTCAAATATGTCCAAGAACAAAGAGAGACTCCACCGAGGGACTAGGGAATCCTTCTTACAGTACAGAGGGAAATCTGTGATGCAAAATAATAGAAAACATACGATGAAAACCAGTCACAAGGAGCACATCAAAAGGATTATCCTGAATTGTCCTGAAAAGAACGAGTGGAATGGTGTTATGATTAATGGTACGGCTAAAAAACAGCTTATGCTCCTGTTTCAAGGAATATGCATTCGCTGTATAATTCAAAGGTGTTGGGAGAACGGCAGTGAAGTTTGTGGAATAACACTAACAAGATTTGGTTGTTGTGGTTATTTTACGCCCAGAATAACTAAGAGTTAATTTGCTGGCAAATTAACCTGTCTAGGTTTAACGTGTTATTATGTAGTAAACATACTATAGTTGTAAATATTTTTTTGAAACTGCCTGAAACTTGTGTAATAAACTAAAACTATTTTACTAAAAGTATGAAGTATGGGTCTGTCTATTTAACAGATAGCATGATGTAAAGCTTCGTAAAAAAACACTGAAACAGCTTCAACTAGTCCACTCTTATTTTGAAAGTCCTGTAAAAGTGCTTTGATTGGCTAAATTGTTGTGTCCTTTCGGCTAAGTCCCGCCTTTCGTCCATGCTTATCCAATGTCCGGAAGAAGATCAACGTCTTTACCTCACACGTACAAACCTTCCTTTTCGTAGAATAGCAGAATGGAAGCTACAGGTGAGTGCAAATCAATGATCCCTTCACTTCAGTTACTTCTTCCAGTAGTGTGGCACTTCTAAGCGGCTTTTCCCGCCTTCAAATTATTGCATTTCTGAATGATTTCGAACAGTTGGATGGTAGCCCAGCATCTGTATTCAGTTAGAAGTAGTACATTTATCATGTCTCTATTTACTCACAGAGGCATTAACTGTCACAAGGTTTCCGTAGTCAGTTTGCGTTTGCTATTTTAGGGCTTTTTGTGTCATGGTTTCTCAGATCATAATAAATGAGGAGAATAATTTATTTTTGGAATATTTACTTATTTTTGTGAAAATGTAACACACGGGATGACTCGGCAAAAACCGCCCTCGCACAGCCCAGAAGTAATTAGCTGTCCTCAGAGAATGCCAGCGTTCCAGGCAACGAACAACAAACAGATTCCAGAGTGAGAGTGCCCTTTAAAACTATTCAGAACCGTCCAGGGTGCACCCATGAAACTAATTGTTAGTATACCTGTACTAAGTGCACCAAAGTCAACCAACAGGTACTCCATTCCGTTCATGTAAACAGGCATAACACACTATGATCTTAATCAAGTAAGACTTTCCTTATGTGTGAGGAGTCTGCTGGAATGTGCTCCCACAGAAGAAATCAAACTAATTGGATAAAGAAAACAATCTTGCCACATGTAACCATTTAGTGGGGGATAAGCCATTCATAAAAAAGATTAAACCCAGCTGTCTTGTAGGTATTTGTTGTTCATAGTTATACTGTATGTTGTGCATTATCTCCCTCCATGTCAAAACACTTCTGCCAGTGTTGGAAGATTTTATCCCAGCGTCGTAGCCGGGATAAAATCCTATCTTTACCATGTATTCCATGGAAAGATTGACTGCAATTGGAATTAACATATTTCATAAACTCCTTAAAAAAAAACAAAAAAACAACCCTACTCATATGACTACATTATTTTTCAGGAGCAGAGCTTAGCGATTAACTTTCACACACTCCCCAAGTAATTACAATTTTGCGAAGGTGGGTATGACCAAGCATAAATAATACTCATCTTTCTTGGAATAATGCACTCCATCTTTTTAAAAACAAAAACTTTAAAGAAGGTATGCAGGGTGGTTTAAAAGTTTGCAAAACCTTTACCAGGTTTCATTTTCCATGCTAGATGTGATCTCCTATTCCGATCTCAAAGCACTTCTGGGAAAGAGTCAGAGACTTTTTCTCATTGATGTACGTTCAAAAGAAGAAGTGGATAAGGGAAAGATCCCAGGATCCATCCACATCCCGGGTAAGTTTCAATATGGTCAAGTCAGTGCTTATTACCTGTTGTGCATTCTAAGCCAAGATAATTTATGTTCACGCCCATCTTATGTTTGATCCAATGGTACCCTTTTCCTCTCTTACCTTTTATTCTGTTTCCAGTTGAAACAGTCGAGGCAGCTCTTGGATTGGACCCAGCAGAATTCGAGGCAAAATATGGGTTAACCAAGCCACCAACGGATGCCCCAGAGCTGGTGTTTCACTGCCAAGTAGGCAAGCGAGGAGCTACAGCAACAGACAAAGCTCACAAACTGGGATATATGAAGTAAATGTCGTTTTCATAATAGTCCCCGTTGCTCTGATGCAGACAGTATTGTTACATTAATCCATGATTGTTTGGTATTCATTTCATTCTCATACAAATGATCAACAATTGCAGAATCAAGTTGAGTTTTGTAAGTTTATTGTCCCTAATATTGTCTTGTAAAAATGTACCATTTTTGCCTATTAATATGTTAAGTTAATTTAATGTTTTTGTTTTCTGATTAAAACTCTTAACTCCATTCTTGTCTTTTGTTTCAGTGCCCGCAATTATGCTGGAGGATACAAGGAGTGGTGTGAGAAAGAGGCAAAATGAGGTGTCTTAAAGAAGTACAATATCTATGAAAATGGAAATATTTGATTCATTTATGTGTTCTTTCTGATACTTGTTTGTTTTTTCATAATGTATGTCAGTGTATGTAAACTATTAAAAAAACCTACTTACTCAGTTTCATTTTTTATTTATTTTAATAATGAATCATTTGAGGTGAGTGAACCCATAACAAGCTCAAGAAGACAAGTCTGAATTGGCTGGAGATAACAAAAATAATTTAGCAATAATCAAAGACAACAATGTTCATTTTGAGCCAGTGCTGTCGTGGTTATATCTCCAGCAGTGTAAGATATATTTCAGGGATGTAGGTTGAAAGTTAATTGAGAATCATTGTGACACCATGTAGATTCCACAACATTTTGATTTGTCATAGTTGGAAAAGCACAGGTGTAATAAATAACATCCACGAGAGCTTTGGTCCATTTAAGTAACTTGGATGCACCTTTGATACAAAAAACCTGTTAAATATTTGCTTCTACTGCTTAAGATGGAAATGTCATCCGTGATAAAGATTTATTCTATTGGAATGTTTTGGTATTAAGTCATTCCGTTAGCCGATGTTCCGGATTTGACTGCCTGATAAACTGGTGACTTTCCCTGTGGCAATTAGTTCAATTGAATTGAACCAGTAATTCTTGATTAGTCGTAAGCACATAAAATAAAGGTGACTAAACCCACAGATGTGAATGTAATATTTAACAACGGTAAAATATTTGTCAACATCTGCTGTAGTAATTTACATGTAACGAGGGCGGGAACTCGTTTGAGTGCAACAGCGGACTCACCGAAGATGCTCAAAGAAATGCAGCAGGTAACGGTGTAACTTTGTCCTAACTAAATGCAAAGCGTGTGATTATGACTAACATTTGTACATTGGAAAGCAAACTGTGAAAAAATGTACGTAAGTTCGTTATATTTCGAAACTTCCAAAGCATCCAAACGTAGATATAAATCAGAGTTACGTAGCTAGCTAGCGATTAAGCTAATTTAGCTAGCTAAACCGAAGTTAGCCTGCATTGTATTTCCAGGTGCTGCGGTTGCTGATGCTTTTGAAAAGACAAAGACGGACCAATCGGGGTTTGAGGTCTACAGGAGGACTTTTGGTTCTAGTGAGGACCCAGTGTGGAGCTACTGGACAAATACAATGCTGCACTGGTGAGCCAGACATAGATAATAAGATAAGAATTATCAGATGATAATGAAGATATCCAAATGAAGAGAACAATGACCTAATATTGATAGGACATTGATGCTCAGCAAAATTCACTTTAACTCAGCATACAAGTGTCTCTTCACATTCCATCATCTTAGCTCCTGACAGTAATTGGAGAATTTTTTATCAAAGATCAAACTGATTGTTCCAATTTTTTATTCAAAGGCAAATTAGTAGCATGGAACAGCAGACACATGTACGTGTGGGTTATTGGGTCTATTCTGAACTTAGAGTGAGTTAGTTGTCCCACTGTAAGTGTGGACAGTCATAGGGTGATGGATCTTTATCTATGGCAATGAAAAAAATGAAACCATGAATCATAAAACATAAACAATGAAAAGGATCATTTGGAAAATGAAGACCCTGTTGGAACACAGATCAAGACATTTTTTCCATGACAGAGAACCTCTCAAAACACTGTGTCAGTGGCTGATTAGTTGGGCCAATGTCAAACATTTCTTTCTAAATGGCTAGGGTCCTTAAACGTGCCTGACATACCCATTGCAGATGCTCATGTGCCCGCTTGCAATGACGAACATGCTGACAGTGTTCCCCCTTCCTCACCTGACCATTCCTGACCCTGATAGATTAATTAGCTTTATTATCCACTATTATGCAATAGGATTTTCACTATAGCCCAATGTATACATTTCAGAGGGTATGTAACAATTTCGCAGCGATGCCTCAAAGCTTTTCAATCATCAGAACAACTATTATGGCAACCATGTCGATGATTCATTTGTGTGGTTGCTGCTTTTTTTTTGCTTTTTTTTTAGAAAAATTTAAATACATGTTCAAATACTTAGTAGTTATCAACTATTTTCATTTTTGGGAGAAGAAATTGAATGGACCGCTCCGCCTTCTATAATATTATCTGCCATTTAAAAAAAAACCAAACCTATAACAGTCTATCACTAGCTTGGCTCTTGGCCTCCACCATCACTTGTGCTCCATTATCTTCTCCACATCTGGCTATTGGGTCAGCTTGGATCACTTCTGGACTGGATTGCTTCACTCTGATGTCTTGCGGTGGCTTTGATCACATCTTGACTAGGATCTTGGACTTGCTTGGATTATCATTTGGCTTTAGCGCCTTCCCACATTGGGAATATTGACGTGGCATGGATCATCTCCGATTTGAACCTATTTCTCCGTTGCTTGCCAGACACTCAACCACTGGACTAATGAATCAACGCTTTAACCAAATCCAAATGTTTGATTATTTATATGGCCATAATTAAATGATTTACACAGTGTATATATAACACAGTGGAACACATGATACTGCTTCCCTTTTTAAAATATATGCTCACATATTTAGCAATTATCAATTAATGTCATTTGTTTTTATTTAAGAAAATCTGAAATAAAAGAACTGAAACAGCGTCATATCGGCCATTGGCTGCGCTGCTCGGCATATTGGTCTTTCACCACTTTGTGTGTGTGTGTGCAAGAGAGAGATTTTCTGCACACTGATAAAACTAAACGTTACACTATCATTTTAACAAGTAAAGTTTATATCATTTCATTTAGATATGTTGTGACTGTTAATATCTGTGGTGCAGTTACAGCTAGTGGTCCCTGGTGTGCAGGTATAAAAAAAGAAGAACTTCAAGAAGGTATGTACACACCTAGACACACAGGTGCCTTCCCTGTGTACCCTGTATTCAGCCTTTTTCTGCATTAGTGCTCACAGATGTTAAAGAGAGACTGTTTGCCTGTGCTGGACCTTGCCCTGAGCTTGATCCAGAGGAATTGTGTTTCTTCACAGACCTTCATGGTCCTCTCCGCCTCCTCTTATCCTTCAAGGTACACACAATGATCCCATGCCAGTATTCTATTGAGACCAGTAAAATTAAGGATGATTCAGGCAGACAAGTAAATAGTATAACTTCCTTGGCTGTTTAATTCCTTAATTCAGCCAGAATTCCACAAATATCAGATCACAACAAACTACAGCAGACCTGTTTTGATCTGAATGGCGGTGGGATTATTGAGCCTGATGTGTTATCTCTGCTAATCTCGTTACTCTACAGAAGACAGACACAAAGCCACTCAGTCCGGATTGGTGCAATCGTGTAGAATCCTTCCTACACACATTCAGCCTGGCTAACGCGGGGGTACGAAAAGACCAATTTTCCTTTAGTATCTCCCCACAGTCATCAATTCACTCAGAATTTGACTATTTTTTCACAGATTAAAATATACCTCAAATTCATATCAGAGCAGCAGACCGTCCAAAAGGTTTTCAGGTATGATCTTGTAGGGAAAGGTTATACTTTTGTCTGTGTTATGTTGTTGTTAGTCTTAATCTAACAATTTTCACACAAGATAAATGAGCATATAGTGTCTCATGTTAAAAAAAGTTGATTTATACATTAAATGTAAATTATTTACAAAGTATACACGGTATCCTCTATAGGCACATCTTCAACAATTGTGTGTTGCATGTGTGTAGTGTTGTTTTTTTTGGTGTGTTTTTTTAAAACTAACACTAATACATAAACTGTAATTGGTAATATTTGTTTTGTGTTTGGCAGCGTGGAGCTTCACAGTAAAATCGTACGGACTGGCCAGCCATCACTGTTCTTGAATGTCACCTGTGGTACAAAGTAAGAAATATTTATAAACAACGTTAATTAATTACATGGACCCAAGCTCCAAATTCATAGGGGAATTGCTGTTTTAATATAGAATGACTGTCTTTTATGGTTTAAAGGCCACCAGTGTGCATGAAGAAACAAAGCTGGTGTCTGGGGGGGCACCCTGTCCTTGGAGGCAGGTTGCCACTCAGTATCCCTCCTGACGCCATGGATAGAGGCCTGTACGGGGAACTCTACCTCCAGCCTGTCACTCTGCTCAGCCCCTGTGTGCTGCAGTACCCTAATCTGCCAACCCAACTCACTCGCATACAAATATCCTTTGTTAATTTTATCATGCACCACAAGGCTACAAATAAGACAATGATATGCAGAAGCACACAGTTCCCTTGACTTCAAATGTGGTCAGGTTTTGGTTTACAGCCCCACTAATGTTCCTTTTGATGAGTCTTCAGCCTTCTTGCGTCAGCTGTCTTCTCATGTGAACTTTCAGGAGCTGGGGATACGAAACTTGCATTGTTCCTCATTCACAAGTAGGCAGCAGCCTGGCCACTGCAGAAAACACCACAAACATTACAGTATAGATTTTGAGAAATCTGGCTTACACCACACAGCGCTGGTGGTGTTGTCATGATTTGCCCCCAAACTTTGTAAAAATCAGTGAATTCTTTCATTTTTTAAATGTTTTGTGGTCTGGATTTAAACACGCAGATACCCATGTACAGCAAGTAACAGCTCCCAGTCAAAATGACATTTTTGGTAATGTTTTTAATTGTGGGATTTGTTTTCCTCATAAATCTCTCCCAGCTTCATGGATTGTATTAACAGCTGTTAGGTTGTGCGGTTTCTACAGCCATTAAAATGTAATGAAATTAGGTGTGTTCTCAAGGCCTGGAAAATTGTGAAATATCCTAAACATTTTGAAAAAGCTCATGGAACATTTGAATAACAAAATACATTGTAATATTTTCAAGTTATGCTAGAACCAGAACAATTAAATTTAACACAAGTTGTGTTAAAAATTTGCAGAAAAATTATGGATTCTTTTAAAATTTAATTGGCCTGTAAATGTTTTAGCGTTTTGATGTGGAGCCCTTCCCAGTGTGAGTCAGACCCTAGCCATATGTGAAGTGGAGTGGTTAACATTCCAATTACAATGTAATCTAGGAGCATTGCATCTTGAATTAATGTGTTTTTTTTATAATCTGGATACTATCTCAATACAGATTATGTGTTAGATCAAGGTGCAAATTGGCTTTATCCACCATACCTGACGTCAAGTGCCACATTACAAACATCGGAGCAGATTCATTATTAGTATTTTACAGTGTAGACTTGGAAGTAACCTTGACACAGACTGTCATCGTCAATCTATATTTTTGTCCCTGTTATGCAAGACAAAAATTGTTTTTAACATCATTTGCAGGTGGTGTCCATGATCCTGTGTACACTGTGGCGCAGGAAAACTGTGAGGACCTGGAAGTAGGATGTAGTGGTGGTGGCCCCATTCAACAGTGTCTCTTGTTTTTCCTCTTTCTGCAACATAGTGACCCCTTTACCTCCCGGCTCTCTGATCTTATGTGTGAGAGTAATCTATGAAACATAATCACCCAACACAGACAATAGTATTTCTTGTTTGATGTTGAGCGTTCCTCCATCATTCGGTCTCTTTTCTGAAGCCGTACACATCAACTTGTTAACTTCACCAACTGCAGTTATGCCATCAGGTATCTCTGTTCTCCTGCAGCCACAGAGGAATTGCTAGAACACCACCTAGAGGATATTCTGAACAACAACAGCCACACGGTGACCTCAGCCCTACAGAGTGAGCTGAAGAACACAATGACTGCTCAGAGTCAGAGAAAAAAGGCAAGAGCAGACACATGGGTTAAAAATGTCACCATAATGATGTCATAAATGATGTACAGTATATTTATGTAATGTGTGTTTGGATTTGGTCTGACAAAAGAACAAGGAGAAGCTGCACTCAGCTGGTGAGGTGATCCTCAGCTCAACCGTCAGTATTGTGAGCAGCAGCAGCAACATGAACTTCCGAATGGCCTGTATGAACAGCATGAAGGTCAAATTTACTGAAAAGATTCTCAATCATGTTCAGTTTTCTAAAATATAACAAAGTTGTTCACTTTGGCAGAACATATATTGAAAGGTGTCTGCTACTGTATATTGATAGTGTCATTAAGGTGCAGCTGTAACATACCATATAATCTTGTGACATCAGTGTGAATACGTGTCTACATATACATCAGGTGTGCAGCACTCCCGAACTAGCATCATGCCTCCGTGAATCAATGAGGAGGGTAACATCATGGAAGTACATTCCTAGGGCCAGCTGTTACTCTGCTCCGGTGAGTGAGCACAAAGAACAAAGTTCTATCAAACATGTCTTACAGCACAGTTCCATAATCTTTTTATTTCACAGGTGAAAGAACATTCTGATAGTGATGAGGCCACCAGAACAGAAATATAAGAATGCAGAGTTTGCTTTGACAGAAGATTGTTTTGAGGTGGATGCTATGGATGTAGCTCATAAGTGACTTTTGCTGTAATGTAAGATTTGGAATTTGTTTATGAAGTACACACAATACACTATATATGACATATTTAACTCTATATCATATATGATTCTGTGTTGATTACTCGGTTATATATTCCCAAATAAACAGTATGGTATGGATTGATTAGTGGGTTTAGTGTTGTTTTTATGTTCGATGGCAACATTTCCACATCTTATTTGCACGAAATGAAACGACAAAATTGTTTCTATAACAATTTTTCGTTTGGTAATAATGAAAGAAAGAAAGTAAATGTAAGTTTCCTCAGCAGTTGAATTTTCTTTTGAGACAATTTGTTGTATACATACGATTGCTATTCCAAAACTTTCAGATTACCCATTCATTTACAGACTAGGAGCCAATCAATCCAAAAAATTTTTAATTCCTTCTCTATAGAGCTGCCGAGTACAGAGAGGGATGGAGAGAGCTGGTCAACAGATCATCTGTGGTGCCCCAACGACCCTTCGGGGTTATGGGATAGTAGTAGTAGTATCTTAATTTTCAGTCAGTAGAATCTGGTTGTCCTTTGGGTGCTCTTATTTTGGTGTCTGAAACATCCGCTTTCTTCTGTTTTTTTTTTTTGTGTGACGCAATTTCCTGCCGCCACACTTGCAACACTTTTTCGCGGTAAAATGAAATACGTAGCGCCGGTGAATCCAAATTTGTTTATTTGATTATTCGCCTTCTTCCGTTAATGCAAGATCTATTTGAGATAACTGGAAATCGCACTTGTAGTCGTTATGAAGTGAGAGCAAAGCTAACGTCTACTAGCTAAGTATCACAACATTGTGTCGTTACCGTCGATGTGTTTTCTCAAGGCTGCTGCACGACAATTAAGACCCGCACAAACGGTAGTATTTTTTAATATCAACGATGACATTGGCCACTGCAGAAAGCTTACGTTCGGAGCTGGAACTGTTTGGCATTACCTGCAATGACGACACCACCCTGGACAAAAGTAAGTAAGGCTTTAGCTAACAGGCTGTTACAGAGTGCCTTTGATTGTGTGTTTTCGAGGAAAACGATTGCAATCAACAATGCCACTATTTTTAGGTGGACTATTCCCCTTTACCGGTAACTAAAAACATGACCCAAGAAAACTGATTTAATTCACTTGTTGTTTATAGTCACTGTTGTAATCACATGTTGTACTTTGGTGTAACTGCAGGTAGTTGCTCACATTCTTGTTGTATCTTTTCTTCATTGATCTGCTGTTGCTTAGTGGTGGAGCAGTGTATTTGTAACAGGATAGAGGCCTGTTACCTGGTGGAGGAATGGGTGGCCTATAGTTCCACGAATGCTGGGCTGAAACTAACCACGGACAGCCTGGAACAGTTCCAACACAAGGTCACAACACATGCATTGAATATTATAAAGTGTGTCTTTACTCTGTTGTTATGTATAAAACCAGTTTGTATTTAGTATGTGTATGTCCGTCTCTTTGTCAGGTTTTAAACAAGAAGAGCACATCCAGACAAACCTTCAAGAAAGAAGAACCACATAATCGGATCAGAGATATCCACTCGCTGCAGGAAATGTATCCTTTCTAACTCTTAACACACACATCACATACACAGTAGCCAGCAGCACCCTTTGCGGCTGTAGGTTATCTATATGTCATCCAATGAGTTGCAAACCTTAACATAGTTTGTCTAGTATCAAAGCTGAAGAAGAGGAAGAGAATCTGCTAGACTCATACTCTACTCCTGCTAAGGTAACCCGCTGCACCCTGTTCAGTGTGTGCTGTTTGTCATCACATGATAGCAGCATTTTTAAGATTCTTACATGCAACACCATGGTCACCTGTATGGTCCATCTTGAATTTTCAGTAGACCTCCTTTGGTTGACTAAAATGGCTTTATTTGGACTATACTTTGGTTTGGATTACTTCCTCTTTATTAACAAATGGCTAATGAATCTTACTCTTTAACATTGTTTGTGTGGGTGTGTGCAGGGCTCTCAGAAGCGAGCACTTACCACTCCAGAGCATCCTCATTCGAAGAGGAGTACAGCTGTGCTGGCCAGCCCTGGCTTACTGCTGTCACCTGCCAGCTTCTCTCCCAGGTACATCAAGGCCCTATTCACACCTTGTAGTGACATCTGTCCGAATGAGATCGCACATTAATTTAAGCTATAAATGCTTGTGATCGGGTTACTAGCCAACCTAACTGACCACATGTACACCTGGTTAGACGCAGTCTGTTGTGAAATCTTGTGCATTAGTTGTAAACATCCACTCCCCCTTGCTCAGTCTCATTCATAGTTTGTTGAGTGGGAGTTGTGACTTACTGTGAATGGGCATCTGTTGCTGAAACGGAGCCCCATTCCATGGCAGCCTAAGCATAAAACCTGTCAGTTATTTAACTAATGAATCATGTTCATCCATGAGGTGATCGCAGTGCAGATACCATAGCCAGATGACCATTAGACATGTTGACGTGTACTGTTTATCTGTACACATCCACGCGCATATTGCAAGTATTGTTATCAGAGCTCATTATCTGGATATCTGCAAATTAAAAAGTAAAGCTGGGTCTAAATCCCACCATTGGACCATGACATGTTTAAATATGGACATTTGATACAGTGTGGCCTAATCTACTCCCTCCTCAGGGCAACACCCTCCCAGAAATACAGTCAGCGTGGGGGTAAGGGAGAGGTGGTTGTAACATTTGGGGCTGTACAGGGCACTCGCTGGGCAGGCCGGAAGGCTCCGGGTTCGGAGATGAAGGTAGAGCTGCTGGAAGGGCCTGAAGAATCCCTCCGTTGCAGTTATAAGTATATGTTCCAGAGGCTTCGTGATGTTCGAAACGGTAAGTACCAGTATGTATTAGGAAGGAGGATTTTGTCACCTCTTTAATACATGTTTGTCTTCCAAATCACGATCCATGGTCAACAATGTAAGCCTGTAACAGAGGTTTTTCTCTCTGTGTTACCCAGTTTTGGCGGACAAGATTGAGGAGCTTGGGGAGAGTCTCAAGGCTCATTTTAGCATCGAGGAGTTTTCCCACGTTTCTCTGCCTGCCCAGGTAGATCACACAGAAAACATTTTTAAATATCGACAGCTATAAAACAAAAATGTTTCACTTTTGAGTTAGCTGTTTGTGAAAATCAGCGAAAGAAACATTACTGTATTGATCTAAATAGAAGATGTCCCATTTTTAACGGTTCGTTTTTGGAAAAAGACTTGGATTAATTACATTTATTGATTTTTTTATTTTTTATTTTTTTTACTTGCAAAAGGCTTGTTGCATTTACAGTAACGTCAACAATGTATGTGCTCTGCTAAGTTCCATTTGTGCGAGGAGCGGCAGCCCCATCCGTGGTTAGGAAACTCGGCGTGACCATTAATGACAGCAAAACGCAGTAGACACTTTGTTTATTTATATTATTTACCTCATTTATGTGCACTTGTTTTACATCAGTGCAGTGTGAGATCTTCTGTTACATTTTGTTGTCGTATACAGTATGGGTGTGCTGAATTGGCTTCCACTCTTCTGTTTCACCACTGATGGGACTGCCACTCCACACACACGGAGCTCAGCAGAGCTATAATGTTACGTTACTGCTACTCAGGAAACCCTGTTTGTATTCTGACCATTGCAACCATCCTACTTTATCTTGTCCCGGACAACTACATGTCCCTTACTGGAGTTATGCGTCATGGAAAAAGTATTTTGAAGTGTCAACTGCCCATTGCAAAGCAACTACAAGAAAAAAAATATATTAAAAGTATTTTTGACTAATAAAACATGTTTAACTATCCACCTGTATCTGCTACTAGATTTTTCTTTTTCCTTGTATTCTTTACCTCCAGGACAGTATAACTGTGTTGGGTCAGGTTTGCTGTGACAGTAATGGAAAATTGAATGCACATTCGGTTCTTTTGGAGGCGGGACCAGAACAAGGTGGTCAACAAGTGCCGGTTGACCTCTCAGAGCTCAGAGAATACTCTCTGTTTCCTGGTCAGGTGAGCTGAACTAACGTTCTTAGCATATTAGATCAAGTTTGTTCATTGATGTTAAATGTTAAAACACACACACTGAGTGGTGGTGTCTCCTTTGCCTGTGCACTGAGGTTCGTGTGCAGTAGGTTATATGGCCACCAAGAGTAACAGAGCGTGCCAAGGACGTGGGAAAGAGAATCTCTCATTGTCTGACCGAGAACTCTGACATATAATTCCTACATAGGAAAATGCTTCCACGCAATGTATGAAGCTTTCACAGCCTGATCCGATGAATGTTTTCGTACACCTCTGCTTCCCGTTCATTCTCATGTTTGCAGCTCTATTCTCATTTTCTTTTAAGTCAAACCACTGCCTCTTGTGTATTCCAGGTGGTAGTGATGGAGGGGATGAACACAACTGGAAGAAAACTAGTGGCTTCTAAACTCTATGAGGTCAGCAACCCTAGGAGGCAAATGTGTTAGGCATAGATGGATTACGACTAATTAGAACCCAGACATTTCTGCATCTCCTGCTGACAGTTTTGTCATTTTCAGGCGGTTCCTCTTCCCTTCTTCACTCCTGAGAGGAAGATGGACATGGACGGAGGTATGGAAGTGTGACACCTTGTGTACAGTTGCATCCTTGTCTGTATAGCTATGAATGAAAACATCCTTCCTGTGGAAAAGCCTGTATAGACACCTTCAGTTCAGTATTTGTCTCACTCAGTTGCAGAGCCAGTGAGTGTACTGGTGGCCTGTGGACCATACACCCCTTCTGACAGCTTAACTTATGACCCTCTGTTGGACCTAATCTCTATCATCATCAAGGATCGTCCTGATGTCTGCGTGCTGGTATAGTCGCTCATTCTGCTCTGTCACAATCTGCACGTTTCACAAGCATGCATACAAAATATTCATGTTCAGTATCGTGCAACGTAGTTCACCAGGATTCACTTTGCTCATGATATGTGATGTCAGCATTGACATTGCAGTTTTTGAACATGCAATTGAATGTTACAGCAGTGTCAAACTGGCTGTGCTGCTGTGCAGCTGCTACATTGACAGTTCCCGTAAACAGTACGCTACGGCTCTTGATTAAGCACTCACTCTACAGAACAAGTCAATAATGGTCATTAATTTGTCACTAATAATTACGGATGAAAAAGTCAAACTTCAGTATACAAGGCGTACAGCGGCAGACCTTTACCTTTAAATACAGTTTTATACACGCAGACATATCTTACATACGCAGCATGTGGCGTATAATATCTGTTCTTGGTAAATAATGCAAAGGATAACTGAAACAAGAAACTTAAATGGTAAGTGATGCATTTGTAGGGGTGGAGCTCGTTGTTTAGTGAGTGCCCCATACACGTCTCTTATCAAGTGACATCTGGTGGTGAGTAAGAGAACTCCAGCACAGTTTAAGGAGTGCCCTGTGAGTCTAAGAACAGAACATGGCGAACTTCAAAAACGCTGTTCACATTACAGGATGTCAGCTGTAATACTGTTGCCGTATCATCTCAAAAATGACACATCGGCCAATTTGTTTATGCTTCACACAAACTGTTCTGTAAGCGTCTTTATTCTCTCTTCTCTTCTTCAGCTGGGCCCTTTTGTGGATTCTAAACATGAACAGATTGAGGTAGGACCAAGAGGGGGCATGCTCTATGTCTCCATCCCTTTGAACCTGGAAGTTAATTTTAATGTCAAGTTTATTGGTGCAGCTCAGTATTATGTCCAATGAAAAGGCACTTTCTTTCTTTTCAGCGTGATGATTGTATGATTTTATTTTCATGTTCCTCAAACAGAAAGGCCAAGTGACTGAGACATTTGAGGACATTTTCACAAGATGCTTTGAAAGCATTGTGGAGGGCACTAGAAGGTACATCATTATCAAATCAGCTTTTCAGTGGTCAAATGATATTTTAACGGCATCTCCTGAAAAAGTCATTGTTTCATAAAAAGCTGTGTTTAAAGTGTTTGTGTTCAGAACTGAAAATTCTTTGGTTGTGAACCTAATGTAGCTGTTTTCTTCTTGATGAAGACACGTCTTTGATGTTATTTTACCATCGCTGTGCTCTCTTCTGCTCAGTGTTGGCTGTCGCTTGGTGTTTGTGCCTTCACAGAGAGACATCCACCACCACTTCATCTACCCCCAACCTCCCTTCACTCTGCCAGACCTCAGCAAAGACCAGGCCCAGGTTATGCCCACAAAGGCCACACAGTAGAATCATAACTCTTACTGAAAAGGAACAAAATTGCAGACACATGCTACATTGTGTCACGTTCATTATTGTTCTTCGTGATCTGTACAGCGTGTGACCCTGGTCCCTGATCCGTGCACCCTACTCATTGATGGTGTTACCTTCGGACTGACCTCCACTGACATCCTGTTTCACCTGGGCGCTGAGGAAATCAGCTGGTGAGGAAAAAGTTGATTTTGTAGAGCAATGTTTGGTCAAAGTAGGCCCCTGGTTCTAAAAAGACCTTTATCTGCGCAACACTAAATGTGATGCATGATATCATTTTGTACTTTACAGCAGGTTACAGTGATATGAGTTTGTTTTGCAGTGGCGCTGGATCGGAACGATTTTCTCGCATACTGAAGCACATGCTGGCACAGAGAAGGTAGGAGGTAAAATCCTAAACAGGTTCAACATGATCTTATATTGTCTAGTTTCACCTCATCATTGACCCCCCTGGTTCTTATAGTTACTACCCCTTGTACCCACCTGTGGAAGAGGTGAACATGGACTATGAGAAGTTCCACAGCTACGCTGGGATGCCCCTCACCCCTGATGTCCTAATTATTCCCTCTGAGCTTCGCTACTTTGTCAAGGTACTTGGCTTACTTTGCTGTTATTAGCCTGCACACAAATATTTAGCCCTTGATTTTACAGTCACCAGCTACATTTACATGCATACAGTAGTCGCCTGAAGACACCGGGCTGAGCCGAGTTTACATCAATTATACTATATTAACAAGAATTTTCTCTGCACTCGTGTGGTGGCACCATACGTGGCATGTTCCTTGAGACTTCTTGAAACCTTATATTTGCTTAACTTTAGGATGTCGTTGGTTGCGTATGCATCAATCCTGGACGACTGACCAAGGGCCAGGTGGGCGGGACCTACAGCAGGCTGCTCATTCAGCACAGAGCCTCAGAGAACGGGGAGAGAGTCACCCCTTGTTTGGCTGCTCAGGTGGTGAAGATCTAAAGGAATGGAGGCTACACATTCACCCTCACTGTCCAAGCTATCCTGATGGGATCCTGACCGACATTGTTCAGTTTGCAAATCATCCTGAGCGTTGGGTTCTTTATGCTGCCCTCTGCAGGTGTGTAAAATATCGTTAAAAAAGGTTTTAATAAAACTTTCTGTTTTATTATTCTGTTTTTCTTTCATATGATAAATAATATGATGGTGTCCTGCTCTCCAGTTATGTACTCTTGCTCACAGATGTAAGATTAATCCTAATCTTTTCCTTCTTTCAATAAATTATTGTCATTGTTTGGTACCGTTGTGTGAATTTGTGACTTGTTATCATTGTCGAGTTTGGATTAAAGCAGCACTCTCTAGTTTTTTTTTGTGTTATGGACATTTCTTTACATTATTTTTAACGTTTGTCTTAGTTTCTCTTAGTTTTATTGCGAAACACACAGATCCTCATCCTCTCAGACAACACCGCAGTGAATCCCACTATAGGTATTTGCTATATTTGTGTGTTTTCCAGGCAAACATGATGGCTATGGTGCATGTTTGTTTACATTATAAAATGGTTTGGCCAGCAAATTTGAAAAGTAGTAGAGAAAAACAAGTCAAAAAGTCCTTACCTGAAAAAGACACAGGACCCGAGTTAACATACCCATTACGCTAACATATACTGTACATGTTGGCAGATATATCTTATCTCCAGGTCAAAAAGTTACATAGTGCAGTTTTAAATATCAAATGTTAAATATGCTCCAAATGGGTGACCCGGTGGCTCTCCTGCTGGTGCAAGTTTGGTTGCAACCTGTGACGCTTGTTGCATGTCATCGCCTCTCTCTGCCATGAAGCAGAAATGCCTAAAAAATAAAAATGCTCCTATATAATTCATCTCCACCTTTCCTTTATGTCAGTTTGCTGAGATTTTCACTGGAGAAGGCAAGAACGTGAAAAATCCAATTTCTTTCAAGACTGTCCCAAGAATAAGATGACATAATTGTTTAATAGGAGCTGTATTGGTGAAGGAAATGTAATGTTTTAATTGAATCCATAGACTTCTGAATGACTTTAGAACTTTAGATGTCAATAATTAGTGGTTGGGGAAACATTTAGTCATAAAAGTGGTCAAACTCATCAGAGTCTGTCCTGGTCTGTGTTTGTCCCTCCGTCCTGGTCCACAGGGAGCCCTGGCTGCTTTTCACAGCTGTTGGCAGAGTAAATGGAAAGTCTGAATCAGCCTCTGTTGAGAGCCACATCATGGTTCCTCTGTGATTGTGCTGATGCCTCATCTTTTGTTTGTTATGTTGACATACCTTCAGGCTTGTCTTCGCCTTTCATGTCTTTTTCTCTGAAAGTACGCAAAGATAGTGTGAGTGTTTTTTGATTTTTTTCACACAACAATGGCAGTAAAAACATCACTCACGCTTTTTTCTGTGCTTGCGGTGCAAGGAGACGTTCCACGTGGTCTTCATCGCTGAATTCACTCGAGGCATCAGATTGTCCTGACTCACTCCCCTTATTGCCGTCATTATCTTGAACTGCTTCCTCCTCCTCTGGAATAATCTGCATCTTATTAGATCTAAAAAGAAGATTGCACACCGTTCAGGAGCTTGAATTGAAATGATCCTTTTCATTGTCACCTTTACCTCCTGTTGTCTCACCTGTTCTCCTGCGGTGAGATGATGCTGTCATCCGAATCACTCTCCAACTCTGGTTTTTCTGCCATGTCATTCTTCTGTTTTTCATCCTCCAAACCACATTCGTCCTCTTCAACTGATTCATCTATGTCATCCTCGCTTCCTTCACTGTCATCCTCATCTGCCTCTTCATCCTGAGAACATTCTGATGTTTGGTTTCTGTTCTGGCCACTTCCAAGCTTCTCCCTATTAGACTCTTCCTCATCATCTCCCTCTGACTCTTGCTCTTCCATCTCATCCTCCTCTGCTGTCTCTTCTACTTCCTCTGCACTATTTCTCTCTATACTCTTATCATCATTATAATACAGCCTATCTCTGTCTTCTTGCTCTTCATGTCTCTGGCTGTTTTCTTCTACTTCAACACCACCATCATCGTCTCCTAGTTTTGTCTCATCTTCTTCCTCCTCTTCATCCCTCCCCCCTGTACTGCTGTGTTCAGAGCTGCTACTCTCCTGTACTTCAGTTTCGTCTGCATCTCCATTTCCATCCTTTATACGAATGCTTTCTGACTCCTCCTCCCTTTGGGATCCGAGCTTCTCCCTACACTTTGTTTCTATCAATTGCTTCATGTGTTGTGAGTCTTGCGCTGATGAGGCAGCGACACTGGATCTGTAAGAGAGAATGAAATAGAACATATCAATTGGTCTCATATTTGCCAGTTCTGCATTTTATATGCAGAACATCTTCCCCAAGCTGTCTATCTTTGTTTTTTAAATTCTTAAACCGTTCCGTTTTGCTACAATTAGCTGGCAAATTTGAGTGGGTGTGGCTATGTTTTTTCCCCATGTTGCTTGGTGCATGGTGACCCCGCCCAGTTCCACCTATCAGATTTTTTGACTTTTGATTTTGTCAGAAACATCTGAAACAGAAGCTCAGAAATATATCGTGGCCCTGGTAATAACCTGTTCAAATTCATCATTGAGAGACAGCCATAATCAGAAGAATGATGGGCCTTGGTGGAGTTATGAATATAAGAATTGCATCACTAGTTTGGAACTTTAGTAGTTAGGGGTTTTGCTGACAGAACGGATTATGAAGTGCTGGATGGTCGGTCCTGAGTAGGAGAATCAGCTATAAGTAAATGAACATGTAGTCAAACTAATGTCAGTCCAGTCTTCACTCACTCATGAAAACTGATTGCTTCTCCGTCTGAGGAGCTCTGTCGGACTCTTCCTCTTTTCTCCTCCCTCTTCTTCTTCTCTCTGCTTGACGTACTGGAAACCCTGCTGCTGTCACTGCTCTCTGTGTGGCCAGGTGTCAGTCGAACTTGAACGCACACAATCCCAGATTAGAGCCCGTAACCCAAAGGCATAGGAGGTCTGTTTGTTCAATGGCCCCTGTAAACTCTTCCTACCTGGTTTAGTGTCGAGCTCACTGCATGACTGATGGCTCCTGTTTCCATCACGTCTTTCTTTCTTTGGCTTCTGTCCCTTGCTTGTCTGAGGCCCCTGCACTCCACCACACTCTGCCTGCTCCCTGATGGAGAGCTGACCCCACCAACCCTCAGGGCCTGATGGGTACGTTGCTGCACCAGCAGCCCAGGACCGGGGAGACTCAGTCTGATGGGAAGTCCTGCTTGATGGAGCCTCTTCAGGAAAAGAGTAACGATGACTGGGTGTCGAAGTAAGATGGGGAAACTGGAGTGGGTGCAAATGTGGAGAGATGGAAGGTGTGTGGAAAGATGGAGAGATCGGAGAGCCAACATGAGGCTGATAGGGAATCGGACTACTCATCTGGGATTTGGTGTGAGTCAAGTAGGGAGACTGAATAGTGGAGATTCTGGCATTTTGGCTGTAGCTTTTGTGGCTATTTTGGTTGTAGTTCTGATGAGGTGTAGTGGTTTTCCGTGGCCTTTCTGTGGGGAACAAATCTCCTGAATGTGATGACTGGGCGTCTGTGGTCATCACTCTCTGACTCTCTCTGAAATTCTCCTCCATCTTCTGTTGGAGAAGCAACGTATTTTGTCATTCTGAAGTTTTATCAGATAAGCACAAACATTAACTCATGAACAGCATCCACCGCAATGCTGACATCTAAATATAATTATTGTTGAGTAAAGCACAAAGGGTCGACTAATTTTTTAAAGTGGAGGACTAGATGTAAGCTTTGTTCATATAGGTCAGATTTTGAGAAGGGTAAAAACAATCGGTAGTTCGTAGTATGAATGGAAATTTTAACTGCAGCCACCTTCATCTGAGTTGCCCGTGTTTTATCCTCGTATTGTTGAAGGCAGCAGGGGACGCTCTCTTCAAGGTACGTCTCAAATGCAACCTGGAGGGTGGGAGGTCATGCAGTTAGTTCACCAAGTTTGACATAGGCAGAAATGTAAACAAGCGTGTGTGTGTGTGTGTGCTTGTGCTGCAACTGTCAGGCGAGAAAAAAGTTATTAAGGTGGATGAATTTCTCTGGAAGTTTGAATCAAGCATTTTTCATGCTGCACAGACAAATTTCAGATTTGGATCAAAGGCTCATAAAGGAGTGAACTAGCTTAACCAACTTTTTTTGTGTTGTGTTTTGTTGTGTTGTGTGTGTCTTTCATGCACCCGAATGGTTTTCATGGCAGCAGTGCTGGCCACCATCTCTCGCAGTGTGTCTTCGGCTTTCTCAAAATCCTGCAGCAGTTGCCTGTTGTGCTGTTGAGATATTCGCTCTCTCTCCCTCAGTTCATGCCAGCGTTGCTGTAGATGCACGGCTTTGCTGCCACTCACAAAGACACAAACGAACAGATGTATCTACATAGACACTGATGCAACATTTATCGTCTCCTTTGTGTGTTTTTGTACTTACAGGTGTTGATCCCTGTTCATACGTGAATTTTGAAGTTGTGATGTTATTTGCCTGTCCTGGCTGTTGTAGAAAGGGACAGCGCGTCATATCATAGTGTAACACAAACCCACGCAACACACAGAGAACTCCCAGGCACCATACTCACCATCACCCTAAATCCTCACACAAATGAACTGTAATCTTCTCAATTTTAACTTAGTTACTAAAAGTACAACAAAGTATTGCCCAAATTTCATGAAGAACTGCAAAATCCTGACAAAAAATACATCACTGTAGCAATGTCTTCTCTTGCGGTACTACATGTTTCCATGAAGCTCTGTAAATCTACAGGAAAGTCATTTGAGAAGCAACACAAAGCCCAATAAAAAGGGTGGTTCTTAGTTTTACATTGAAGATTAAATTTTACCTTATTTTTAAAAAGTGTTCCCATCGATTTGAGGTGTTGACGGATGTTTGGTCTGTACCGGTCAGATGTCCAACAGACAGTAAATTCTCTTTCAGTGCAGCCATGACTACAGGCTGTCAGTGAGTGAGGAGATTAACAGGGATTAAGCTTTGTGCTTTGGGGGAGGCACTGATGCCAATCTGTACAATTCCACACCACTGACATTCATCTCATATTCTGCACTTCATGTCAATAAAGTCTGAGACCCATTTATTATTATTATTCATCACCTGTTCCAACTAACCACCATGCTGTAGATGTCATATTCATCATACTGCCACCTCTCTTGCTCTCAATAAAATCAAATACAAACAGGCACATTTCTTTCAGTTCAGTTTCTACTGATAACAGATCAAACATTCAATCAAAGAGTTGGTCATAGAATATATTGAAAAGGTCATCAAAACAACGTACTTTATAACCACATGTTTTGGATCAAAATGTTTAGCAGATTACATGACTATAGAGTGGGAAAACATTTGAAGTTGTGTAAAAGGATATGACAATGTATTATTTTTATTCAAATGAAAATAAAATCCAGACCCCATAATGACATGTTTTTATTCAGAATGTGGATATGATATTTCATAATATACAAGCTACAAAACTTAGGACATGCTGGTGTATTCGCCCTCCCATGAAAATAAATGTTTTCATCAAATCTCATTGATGGGAAATATGCCGAAGCTATAAAGAAATGGCAGAATGGCATAAAGAGAAAATATTGTGAAATTAACATGAAATCTGTATTAAATCTGCATAAAATCAGAAGAGATATGTGTTTCAAGCGGAACTCTTTGTATCGTCTGGTGCTCTTCGGATGTATTTTGATGTAAGAAGCTAGAAGCTCGTTTCCTTCCAAAAGCCAAAGTCACAGTTGAAAAAGATTTTTTCTTAGATTTTTGCTTTTCAAGTCTTAGACTTATCTGAGACGAAACTGTGAAGCGTATTTAGCTCGAACGGAAAAATAACTGAAGAATTAAACGAAACACTTATCCTGCTAAGCTAACAAGCAGCGGAGTGCATCCCTCAAATCGGTCCTCCCACTGGCGCCATCTGTTCATCTGTGACACGAACAACCCGGAGCCATGACAAGTTTGGCCACTAAAGTGTTCTGCAGGGTTGAGCGCTTGTGTCACCACCTCCCGGTGGTCCTCAACACCGTCCTGGTCTTCTCTATTACAGGGGAGGTGAGCTACCTGGTACTGGTCGAAGCTCCGCTGGAGGCGCATGAAAAGAAGAGCGACTGGTCCACCTGGTGGAAGGCGGTTCACCTGCTGGCTCAGTACTTCATGCTGGGAAACATCTGCTGGAACGCCATGCTGTTCCTTAAGACCAACCCCAGCATCAAGGGGGTCTTTTTAGAGGGAGAGGGTATGGGTCAAGGCTGGAGGTGAGTCAGTTTGTCAGTTATCTCCCTGTACACACCAAGATCCACATGTCCCCCCAAAAAAGCTGGTAGGGACTTTGTAGAGTTGGTAAAATGAAAGTAGGTTTCAGTTATTAACAAGACAACATGAAAATTGTATTAAAAACGATTATGATAAGTTAACTACTTTAGAGTGAAAATGTGGCACAGTCCTGAGGCTGATGATTGTTTCTGTGATTAATAATCCAGATCTATACTCATTAACTGCCATTATCATCAGTATATTTTTCTTTAGATGCAATAATTTCTTACTTTTCCTCCATAGGTACTGTTATACATGCGAGACACACACTCCTCCACGCTGTTCCCACTGTTATGACTGCAAGGTGTGTGTGCTGCGACGAGACCACCACTGTGTCTTTTTCAGCCAATGTGTGGGCTTCCGTAACTACCGGTACTTCATCAGCTGCTTATTGTTTATGTGGTCGGGGCTCCTGTACGCCACAGTAATGAACGCTGAGGTCTTCATTGTCATCCTGAAGGAGGGCGTGACCTTGCACAGCGTGTTGCTGCTGCTTGTTCCATGGATCATGCTGGTTTCAGGTTAGAGTTCATTTGTTTTAGCCAAGTCTCCAAGTGCTGCTTCAATTTCTTCAACCTTTATTTCTGAAAGATCAACCAGCAGGAGCATCAAATATTAGTGTTTTCATTAAATACCATACTAAATAATTTTATAATGTAAATTATAACATTACATGTGTTTACCAGTACTTATTCATTGGTTCAGCCATTCAAGCTGTTCTGGAAGGGTCTCAAAGATGTAATCGATGTACGTCAGTCATTCTGCCAACAATCAGAGTGAGATTTAATTAATGTTACTCTCTCTTCTCTTTCCTCAGGCCAGGTCTCAGCTCGGGCCTTTGCATTCGCCTTCATTGCTGACACATGCGTGGTGGGCTTCCTGCTTGTGTCTGCCTTCTTCTTTTTCCATCTCTTCCTGCTGTTGCGGGGACAGACCACCCGGGAGTGGTACTCCTCCCGCCGACCGTACAGTCTGGGAGTTTTAGGGAACCTGTCTCACACCTTGGGCATTCGCTGGTACATCTGCTGGTTATGTCCCTTCATTCCATCACCTATGCCTGGGGATGGGCTACACTTCAAGGTCACAGGGTCACTGGAACCTTCCCGGTAACAGCTGAGAGTCTGAATGTTAACAGCCAGTAGCAAGGAAAGATCAGGTGTGGAGAGAATTTTGGGAGTATAAAATCATGCTAAGGTAACTCAGCCAAGTTTACGAAGAGCCAATCAGAATAGACTGTGGTCTAAGACAGACATACTGAATGGTTTGGATGTTGATAGCTATAAACCTCCACCAGGATCTGTCTCAAGCTCAGTGAGGCTGGCCTTAAACACACCAAAACTGTAATCAAGAATGTTCTTTGTTTGTTTTTTGCTTGTTGTCGATATTATCGATCAAATCTCAGAACAATGACTCTGGAGAGTCAGATTATGGTTGACATGCATGTTTCCTGAATGAATCTATGAAAAATGGCCACTCTCTTTAGGCCTCTGCCAAGGACAGTCAGGTTACCTGCAGCTCAGTCATCCCCTTTTGGTTTGCACTTTTACCTTTCAGTTTTAATTAACAACTATTTCCTGCCCATGAACACAGTGTGTGTATTTAATATTACACTACACAGGCAGTAAGGGACCACTACAGACCTATACCACTCAGCAGCACTTATTGCCAACTGGACCTTAATTATTTCACAAAACCTTTTGCCTTCTTTTCCAATTAGAAATACCTTTGTGTCCCCCTCCTTATTCCACTGGCCGTGAATTGCTATTTATATTTGATGTTTGATTTTGTCTTTTGTGTGCTCAAATTAAGAGCACTACAATTTTGTTTGTGAAGTTTTGTTAATGTAATTAAAAATTTGCCGCTTAAAATTTGTGCCTTGCCATATGTTTATCAGCAGGAAGCAGGCTAACATAGTTTTGACTTTATAAATAATACAATCTTCCCCAACAAAATTCGTCCACAGCTTCTTCTTGTTCAAGGCAGCCGAGAGGTCAATAAAGCACCACTTCACTGATTCATGCTCCTATCCTTTATAGATAATGCTAGCCACTGTTACGTGTTACAAACTGATACACACTGCCATACACTATATTGGTGGTATATACCACACCACTATTTTGTACCTCTGTAGTTCAACACTGCTCTCCACTTGTTCATTCGACTGTCTATTTGTATGTTATTGTCTGATTGATCCATAATACTTTTCATTGTTATTCACAACTATCCTTTACACCAAGAAATTTAACCGCCACAATACGTTGTAGTTATGCACCGACTAAACAATTTCTTCCGGGATTTCCACCCTAGTGTGGCAGCTGTGATGGTAACTCAGTTATTCTAACAGTGTTTGATGTCCTCTGTTTAAAAGCTCATATCGGTTTTTACCAGCTGAGTTAATGAGCCACTCTCAAGCCAGTTTCAACCATATGGTTAATCAGTTTATTTTGGTTAGCTAATGTTGGCAATATTGTGCCAAACCTGGAAAAGTATGTATAAGTACTCTATGAATAATGTTAACATTTCAAGTATATGCAGAAGCATCAGGATAGTTAGATTGGCTGTTTGTTGAAGCAGGCAGAACTCGGTTCAATGAGACATTCAAGCAAGAGAATATACTGCTGTTTGGATGTAGACTGACCGTTTGGAATATGAAGCACCACACCTATTAGAAAACTCTATTAGAAAACTCAAGTGTCCCAGGAATATCTTTGGTGTCCTCATCAAAATTGATCATTATTGACATTGAGCTGCTGCTTCCTGTCGCTGCAAATACAATCCACCATTGCAACAGTTCAACAAAATTTGTCGTCTTTACCTCCCCATATAATGAAGTCCAATCTGATTTCGCAAGGTGATCGGTTTATGGGTTATGAAGCCCTACACTACTCAGAGCAGCAAAATGTTTTTCCATTTAGTAATGTGGCCTCCATATTCCAACATCACGTTTTCCAGTTTGTAATTCACTGCTGTGTAGAGTATGTGAGGTATGAGGCGTGTGATGGTGTCATGGATGATGTCAGAATGTGACATCACCATATGTGATGTCACATTGCGTGATGCTCATTCACCAAAAGGTCTACTTGGGAAAGCAGATAAGAATAAAACTTGTCACTCAAGCAATTACATAAACTAATCTCTCCAAGCTGAAAGGTTTGTTGTTTGTTTGGTCAGCTGCTACTGTATGTGGCTGCAGCTATCGTTAACCATAGATTAAATGGTTTGTCATTTTTATTCTATTAAGGTTTTCAGCAACTAATGAATTAATTAATTTTGCTAAAATTTGCATTTTCTCAACCTGGACAGTTTGAGCCTTTGAACTAGTTCACACAGAGAATTCTTCCAGGTTTACAAAAAAGTCCTACATTAATGGTGCGCAGTTCAGTTTGTTTGCAGTTGATTGTACTTTATAATTAGCTGCAATTCTATTTTTAACTTATAGAATAATTGTGTTGAGACTTAATGCTGGGTCAGCTAAATCTTAAACCTCCAGTTATAAATTAATAACACTTTTAACTGTTTAATGTGCCACAGTTATGTTGTTTCATGTTTTCTAAAGAAAGAAAATGTATAACAAAAAAAAATGCATGTTAATATCTCTGTTGTGAATTACAGTACTTTTGGTAGCCCTGTGACTATATCACTAGCGGTAACAGCACGGAGAAAGAATACATGACCATGGATGACACAGACAAGATGTGAGCATTTCCTAATCTGCCCCAAAAAACACGCTTCAAGCTTCATTAGATTAGGTTAGTTGGCAGCAATTCATAGATTTTATTTCCCTCTGTTGTGTACAGGACACATCAGGAGATGCACGAACGAATAACTGTGCTCCACGAAAAACAGAGCCACATGAAGAAGCTGAATGACGACATGAGATGCTGGTTGACTGTGGCCGATGACGAGATGACAGATGTGCGCTTCCAGAACACAGTTTTCACAAAACACGTGGAGAAGTAACTTTATGACTTATTTTGCACCTTTTCCCTACTTGGTCTGGATGTGTCCTATCTAACTGTTACATTTCCTGCTGACATTTCAGAACAATCTATAATTTAGTACCAAAACACTGTGGTGAGCACACTGTGAGGCACATGTGTTCCTTTGTCTGCAGACTGGAGAAGAATATTGCATATTTAGACCAAACTGAAGCTGAGCTTTGCAAGGTCAGGAGCCTCCTGGCTAAAGAACAGGACATGAGTAAACACAGTGAAAAGACCATTCAGAGATTGGTGAGTGAACACAAAGGTAGCAACGTGCCACAAATCTGAGATGATTTTCGTCGTGTGGATACAGTAGCAATTTATGTTGTTGTGTTGTACAGGAGAATGATAACTCCACTCTGAGGCAACAAAACGAGAAGCTCACTGATAAGGTATGTCCGTTAGCTTTTATAGTAAAACTTTGACGTGTCTGGTTAGAAAAGGACTCGAGTGCAGATAAAGGTGTGAAACTAGATAAGTACTCTGCATTTGAAGTTTTAGTGTCTCATTTGACCAAAACTTTATGTCGAACTAGCAAAATGTAATCAGGGACCCAGGAGAACTACCACATGGAAATAAGTGAATTTAACAAGAGCATCAGCTATAAACAAGGGCTCTGGACGTTGGTGAGCATAGCAGTGTGTAGTCCCAATAAATGATGCATTATCATGACAGTGTGGAGTAGTACTCCTAGTGAGGAAACACCCAGGAGCAGTCTGGCCTTCAGTGTTCTCGTGTCACTGTTCACATTTCCCTCTTGATCAGGAATGTGTTTAATAGTCTAGTTTAATTTTAATTTGAGGTGGCCTTCGTGTTTGTTGATGCTTACCAGATAATGGAAATATTGATGAACTGTGTTTTTTCCACATGGTACCATCCTTATTTGGTGTGTTTTTCAGCTGAACAGCCTGCAGCAGCAGATAGAGCAAGACAAGACCAATCTAAACAGGACAAAGACTGCACTGCGGAATCTTCAGGTGAAAGCCACTTATTCCACAAGGCGAACGTTCACTGTTTCCTCTCTGTTCATCAATTTTTCAATGTGCATAAGTCAGCCTGTTTCTTATTTGCCATCATTTGTGTTCCTTCAGAGTAAAATGAAAGAGACAATGTTTGGCTTGCAGCACATGGATGAAGTGATCTGTCAGGTAGGAACAGACGAACACAAGTGTTGGGCAGTTAAAAAAAAAAAAAAATCTTTTTGGAAATGAACATGAACACCATCATTTGCATTTCATCTTGTGTGTGTTTGGTTTTGTGTATTAGCAAAATCTGCAATTAAAGCAGTTGGATGAGTCAACAGAAGAGTCTTCCAACATTATAACGGTACATGCAGATTCATTACATATCTTACTGCCATGTTCATTTATTATGCAGTAGGATACTATTTTACATGTGCTGTAGTAGAGCAACCAGATTAAACTTAATTGATAACTGAGGGTAAATTAACTCAGTCCTCCACTAAAGAAGTTAAAAGTACATAAAATGTTGCAGTGCAGAGTTCCATTTGACTCACTCATTCATTGGCCTGGGAAATGACCAATGTTCCCGTTAACAGACATCTTTGGTTGGGCATCACATACACAGTTAAAATTCAAATATGGAGTCCTGTTGAAGTGTGTTTCGTCTGTCTTTCTCTCCTCCAGGATCTCAGGCTGAGGATTCAGGATCTCAGAGAGCAGCTGGAGACCAAACAGGAAGAAGCCTCGTGGTAAGGCTCTGTCTCTTGTGTCCTCTTCCTGTGGCTGAATACGAAGAGACATATACTGATGCATCAGTTTACATTCATGCTGTACTCTACGTCTGCTGTTGGTTTTCAGTGCTGACTTGATGAGAGGAACGGATGGATCACTTAGCCCCTCTCTTTCTTTTGCAGAAGAAATGAAGATGTTGGCCGCTCCAGATGTTGTGAGTCAACTTATGTCAACTAATTAGACTATTTTTATTTATTTGAGCTTTACGGCAGAACAGCTGCATCTGAAACTACACAACAGATCAATGATATATGTAAACTGATTGTCCAGAAATTCAACAAATGACCACGTGAGAGCACAACTACAAAATCCTTAATTAAAGTCTGAGAGAAAGCTTCTATATGATTGGATATGGATGTCAGAGTGACATTTCTGATGTCTGTCTCTCTGCTTACAGGGGAAGTCAACGATTAAACGTCAACCATCACCTAGAAGGTCTTTAGCTGGCGTTGAACCCGAACGGTATTTTGTTTGTTATGTTTTGGAATCCATTTCTGTCGTGCAAACTCTACAGAAGAAGTTATTTGTTACATTACACTTAGTCTTATTTCATCACTTTGTCCTCCTCTCTCATCAAAGGTGTATGGGTAGCCAGTGGACAGTCACCCAGACAACACAAGTGTTCATTTTGGGCTTCATTCTCCTGGTTCTTTTGATGTCACTGGCTACAGGATCCTGTCTGGGAAAGTTTGACATTCTTTCGTTCGAAACCCTCTGGAGTGGCGTACGCATCCTGATAGAGCCATACTGCAGCATTCACTACATTGGCTTACCTCCTTTCTGATTGACACACAAACTGTCTATCTGGCCCTGTCATTTCGACACATGCCCTGCTCTTTTATTTTCCACAGCCAACATATTCTTCTGTAAATATTGTTCCATGTTACGCTCAGTAAATAGTGATCTGCATTATTTATGAAGTGAGTCATGCTTGTTTTAATTTTTTTGTGGGCTCAAACTCATACAACATATCGTGTGTGGTGACTTTGACTGATATAATAAAACTTTGTAGTTTGAAATGTGTGCCTTGATGTGTGTTAATATGGCTTCAACATTGATTACTGAAAAGGCTGACACTGGCTTAACACTGCATTTACATAATAAATTACACAATCTGCAAGGTCGATGAAGCGCAGCTAAACTAATGTTTAAACCAATGTATGCTATCCAATTTACAGCTTACACAAGTACTGTTTACACCACTGTCCCCTGGTGCTGACAGCATATCGCAAATGGATACATGCCACTACTAGACTGCACACCAGGAGACTAAATTGCTCATAGGTGTGAATGGGAGAGCGACGGAGTCATCCTAGTGATACACTGCTGACCTGTACAAGGTGAACACTCGCTGCTGCAACAATTCACAATTTTAGCACTACTGTTAACGGGTAAATTGTTACGATTTGTTGGCACTTCCACTTATTTTAGGAATGCTAAAGATTTTAAAATATTCACGCAGTTCGTTATGAAGAATTTATTCGTTTCTCAATTTGCCTTCATTTACGACTTTTAAGCGGGACAGTATGAGCATAACAATAAAGTTTGGTTTGGTTCGCTAACGTTAGCATTATCCGAACGATACGTATGTGTAATATGGAAACACCGTTAGCATTCTGAGCAGTCCCGGTGTGCTGCTAGCTATCTAACGTGAACCTTACGTCAAACTCTGCTCATTAAGTTCGCCAACGTCAAATGTACTCTTAGCTTAATGGTAGGTTTGCCGAAATCTCCACTTTCTGTTGAATTAATTCCCATCTGCGGACAATTTATGTGCATAATTTTTTTCCGAGGTTACCATTATCATTATGGCGTAATTCTTCATGTAAACGGATTATGATGTTTTACTCAAACAAGTGTTAGCATAATAATGTTGTGTTAGCATTAGTTGGATGAATGCCGTTAACCCCTGATGAATGTTAAACTTATGAATGAACAACGACGGCAAAGTAAATTGAAGATTGCACACATTTAACAGTGTTGGACGAGCCAGAGTTATACTGTTTAATATTTTGGAATTTAATATTTTAAATTTATTTTAAAGGAAGGGATATGCATGAAAATGTTTAGTCTTAAGGGCTCAGCTTTTTTTAGGCACTCAAATTTACATAAGGAAATAGATTTCTCTCTCCCGTCCTGCTGCATATATGATACATAATAAACGCAATAAGAAACACTATTAAAAACTAATAGCAGGAATAACAACATAAGTTGCAGCAATAGCCATAAAGTGATCTGCTCGCTCTGTAAGAGAGGGAAGGTATTATGCAAAGCTTAAATGGCAACAGAAGAAAAAAAAGACGTTAAATAGATACTAAAATAGAGATTTTTTAAAGGAATAAAAAGAAAAAATATATACATAACAACAAAACAAATATTGTACACACAGAGTGTGGTAGACGAATATGGACTCAAGGCTCAAAAAATGCTCAAAGACATTGCTATGAGCTACAAACAGATCCACATTTGAAGCAATATATACTGTATGTAAACATTGGTTTTTGCAGCATACTTCATGCTACAATGTGCGGTGTAAGGTAAAATATTATAACAGGTCTCAGCTGCTTGTATTGTAGCTTTATAAATATGTAAAAGACAAGAAAACTGATGCTGTTCTTAATATCCCTGTGTTGTATATTAGAGTATTGTTGGTAGACCCTGTGAATATTTCACAAGCAGCAGCATCAAGGAGTAATCCAACAGCATGGATGACGCCAACAACATGTGAGAATTCCTTAAAGAAACCCACCCTGACATTAATTAGATTAGATTAGTTGGCAGCAGCTTATTAAGTTTTTTTTCTCTGCTGTGTGTACAGGACTCATCAGAAGATGCGAGTACAAATAACTGCACTTAACGATAAACAGAGCCAAATGAAGAAGCTAAATGATGACATGAGATGCTGGCTGTCTGTGGCAGATCAGGAGATTGCAGATGCGCGCCTCCAGAACTCCCTCCTTACAAAACATGTGGAAAAGTAACAGTATTCTTTCTGTTCGTTTGCTGAAGATCTACTGACTCTGTCTACCATTACAATACTCTGTAAAACATGTTATTTATTATCCTAAAGCTTGTTCAGATTGGGATACTTCTCCATACTCCGCTTGTGGTTAGCTGTAACATTGCAATATAAAAAGAAGGTAGACGATACACTGAATTGGTTTAAAGTTTGCTTGAAGGGGTAGTTCAGAATTTTACACACAGACTAATATTTGCTGTGTCTTGTCTGTATGATCAGTCTTCCAGATTGGACCAATCAACTCCTTTCCTGTCGTGAGAACAAGCCAAGAAGTCATATTTATTCACCTAACAGTTGAAAGTGGTGAATGATTATTACACCAGAGAACCGTCAGCATTTTTCCTGTGTTGTTGTGGATCCTTCGCAACATTTTTTTAGATTTTGGTCTCCGCTCAAATTGTTTTGGTTGGTGGAATGCATGCACTAGCATTCATTTGTGCAACATGTTCCTGGTTGGAGTGCTGGTTCTCACCACAATGAAAGAATTGATGGGGGAAACTTGAAGCCTACGCAGCTCTTTCAAGATGCAAACCTTGCAAACCAACTTGGTTTGGTTTGCGTCCTGTCTAACTGTGAGATTACCTGCCTAAATTTCATAACATTCTTGGACCAGGCAATAAGAATTTTGTAACCTTTACTTTCTGACTGGGTAGATTAAATTTGTTACAAGTTGTGGTGAGCACACTGTCAGGCACTTGTATTCCTTTGTCTGCAGACTTGAGAAGAAAATTGCTTATTTTGACCAGACTGAAGCTGAGCTTTGCAAGGTCAGGATCCTCCTGGCTAAAGAACAGGACATGAGTAAACACAGTGAAAAGACCATTCAGAGATTGGTGAGTGAACACAGAGATGTCTGTTCATTTGTATGGTCAGTGACAGACTATACAGTTTTAACTTGCTCTACTATCAGTGCTGCTAGTTATTTTATTTTTTGGGGCTATTTTTTATTTAACATATTGTCATTACTTTCTCATTGTTAACTGGTAAATATTGTGTTTTCTATGGAGCTGTACACATGAGTGGGTGTCATACCTTTGTAATTTGAGTGTCTGCATGTGATTGTTTTATATTGTTGTGTAGGAGATTGACAACTCCACTCTAAGTCAACAAAACGAGCAACTCACTGACAAGGTATGTCTGTTCTTTTAGTGTACAATGTCCCGAGTGCAGATAAAAGCATCAAACTATGGCTACAATACTCTGCATTTAAGATTTTAGTGTCTCATTTGATTAAAAACCTAGTCACACAAGCAGAAACCATAAGAACTACCTCATGGAAACAAGTGAATTTAATGACTCGTGCTCATTAGCCATGAACCGAGGCTGAGGACCTTGGTGAGCACAGCAGGGTTCAGTCCTAATTAATGCCATGTACATCATGAAATAAGCTACAACAGATAACATTATGGAGTGATGCGCCTATTGTGAAAATTGAGAAAAACCAGTCCAGATTTCAGTGTTTGGGCTCACTGCTCACTTTGTCAGACATACACATTTCGATAGCATGATTTCAATTCATGAACTCATGAACATGAAAAAAACAAAACTACTTTCCGCATTGTGCCTTCCAGGTAAGCTGCCTTCAGGGGCAGATAGAACAGGACACGGTCAATATCAACAGTATGAAGACGGCACTGCAAAACCTTCAGGTGACAACAGAGAGTATTCTGTTTTCCTTCTGTTTATTATTTTTTCAGTATGCATTAGTCAGCCTATTTATGATCTGTTATGGGTTGTGTTTCTTCAGTATGAAATGGAGGAGTCTCAGTTTGGGCTGCAACAGAGGGATGATCTTATCTGTGAGGTAGGAACAGGAGACCATGAGCGTCAGGCAGTTAATTCCAAAAATTATCCCTCTCTTTAGAAGTCAACATGAACATCATTGCATCAACACAGTTTAACTTGTGCATCACTATTTTGAATTTTACTTTTTTTGTGCAGAAAAATCTGCAGTTGAAGCAGATGGAGGAATCAACAGAGGAGTCTTCCAACATCATAATGGTACATGCAGATTCATTAAATCTTTTACTGCCATGTCCATTTATTAAGCAGGGGGTGATACAATACATGTGCTGTAATGGAACAACAGAACTTAATTGAAATCTGAAGGTAAATTAACTCAGTCCTCCACTAAAGAAGTACATAAAATGTTTAGATTAAAATGTCATTATTTTCTAATACAGGTCTCCATCTGACTCATTCACTGGGCTGAGAAACGATCCGTGTCCACGTTTACAGACATCTTTTGGTTACAGATTGGCCATGCAGTGCAGAGCAGGAGCAAACGTGCATCACATACACAGTTACTGCACTGTTGACCGCAGTCACATTAAAATTCAAATATGGAGTCCTGTTGACGTGTGTTTCTTCTGTCTTTCTCTCCTCCAGGATCTCAGGCTGAGGATTCAGGATCTCAGAGAGCAGCTGGAGACCAAACAGGAAGAAGCCTCGTGGTATGGCTCTATCTCTTGTCTCCCCTTCCTGTGGCTAAATATGATGAGGCATACACCGAGGCATCAGTTTACGTTCATTCTGTCTGCTGTTGGTTTTCAGTGCTGACTTGATGAGAGGAACGGATGGATTACCTAGCCCCCCTCTTTCTTTTGCAGAAGAAATGAAGCTGTTGGCCGCTCCAGATGTTGTGAGTCAACTTATATGTCAACTTATGAGACTGTTGTTTTTATTTATTTGAGCTTTACGGCAGAACAGCTGCATCTTTGAAACTACACAACAGATCAATGATGTATGTGAACTGATTATCCTGAATGTCAACAAATGACCACTAGAGGGCAACTACAAAACCTTTCTGAGAGAACGCTTCTACAGTATGATCCACATGATTGTGGATGTTAGAGTGAGGACATTTGTTATGTTTTTCTGTTTACAGGGGGAATCAATGATTGAGCAGCACCCAACACCTGAAAATTCAATAGTAGATGTTGAACGCAAACGGTATTTTTGATACTCATGTTATAAGACAGCTCTAGCAGATTTCTGTTTGGGACGTTTGAAATCTGTATATCTCAATCCTGTAATCTTTACTGACTCAGTTATTTGTCGTTGATGAACGTCATATTATCCTGTTCTATATCCTCCTCTCATCAAAGGTCTACAGGTAGCCAGAGGACAGGCACCCAGAGAGCACAACTGTTCATTGTGGGCTTCATTCTACTCATTGTTTTGGTCTCCATGGCTTCAAGAAGTTGTCTGAGAAAATTTGACTGTCTTTCTATCAAAACCATCTGGAGAAGTGTACGCATCCTGATCGAGCCCTACTGCAGTGTTCACTACAACAGTGTACCTCCCCTCTGATCTGTCTTCTGGCTGATTGTGGGTTTTATATAATTGTTCACTTTGCAGCTGGTAAGGTTAGCGGGTTTATTCAAATATTTTTATTTTAGTCATTAGATGGAAAAAGCACACATGTTTTGCATTGAAATGTAAACAATTTTGTTTATTGCTGTTTGTTTCTTGGCAGGGAATTTAAAGTAAGTATCTTACATCAGCTGGAACTAATTAACTAAGAAGAGAACAAAGCTTAGTAGTAACAGTAAAAGAGTGAAAAACATGCTCAATGAAATTCTGATGAATGGCACACATGTCATGATAATACTGAAGCTGTACTTGACAAGAAGTTGGTAATGGTTGGATATTTTAAAAATGTTGCCCCTTTGGTCCACCAACGAGAATGTTAAACATATAAACAGTATTACGTTAACTTCCAGCATCAAAATAGCCCGAATAAATACTAAAATAATTGCTCTGGGATTTCATGCATCTGTGAAAGTGAATAATTCTGCACGTTATCTCTGCGCCCCACCCAAGTGAAGGCGCTCTCTGGTGGTCTTGGCTGTCATACTTCCTCACACACACACACACACACATACTCCCGGTCAGAAAACGGGAGGATGATGCTCGTATGTCGGAGTGATGTAATGGCGGTCTGAATCGAGGGATGCTGTCATTATAGCGCTCTTCCATGGTTCCTTCTCCGCGTGGCTCCTCGGGGAAGCGTGCGGAGTTTGAAAAGCGGATGCTGCGTTAGTGCTGACGGGCTCGATGCTGAGATGCTGATGACAGGCCGAACCCACGACGTCTTCTACCGTGGATGGAGACCGAGACCAGAATAAGCTTATAGACTGTAATTCAGGGGAAAAGGGGAAGCAACAGGCCAGTCTTGAACCGTCTTCAACCAGGGAATCGGACCGGTGGAACGAGGAAGCGGTGGCGGCATGTTCTGAGTGGACGCAGGCTGAGCGGTGGCGGGATGAAGACGTCCAGGAGACCGAGGCGGACGCGTCTCCTCCCCCGGTTCTGCGTCTGCGGGGTCGGTCTGCTGGCCGCTGCCTGGATCTTTCACTTCCATGATGTCACAGGTTCTCAGATATTTTACACTAAACTGTGCCACCCTGGAGACTTACTATCTCAGTGCTGTCTACTTAAAATTCGATCCTGCAGAGTGATAAAGGTTATAAACACACTGAGCTCATCAAAGACTGCCAGAAAATAATAAGCATGCAACAAGAACAACTCGGTGTGTTTACATAATGAGTGTGTTATGTTAATCCCACTACCCTAGGCCCCCAAGGACCCAATGTGGATGATGTCCTGTGGTCCAAGCGAAAGCTCAGCCAGGAGAGGGAAGACTCCAACAAGACATCAGACATACCCTCTGGATCTGGTATGACAGATGAGTGCATTTGTGTGTGTTTGTTGTTGTTGTTGTTGTTGTTGCTGTCGTCCTCACAGGGATAGACAAACTCAGTCATTTTTGAACATTGACCAGGACCACAGGTTTTTTCATCGTTGACATTCCTAGTCTCAGGATATTCTAACAGATTAGGACCAGAAAATAACTGCATCGTCATTGGAATGTGCTTGTAAGCATTTTAACACCACGCAGGCGATGCAAGAGTGTGTTGGCTGATATCTACTAATCTGCCTAATCCCCATCTATCTCTGCCATACATTGATTTCCTTCTTTAGTTAACACCAATCCATCTGTCTTCACTTCTTTAAATTGCACATAGATGCTTAAACACAGTTAGGCCTTTGAGGACCTGGTTGCTAGGAAACTGAATACTGAATTTGTGGTTGGATGCTGTGTGCCGCTGCAGCGGTTCAAAGTGCCTGCTCCGTCATAATCACCTCCTGATTAGCACCCTCTCATCAGAAGCTCTCTCATCCATTGTGTACTTGATCCAAGAGCTGTGCTCTTCTTTGAGAGTGAGAGAGAGAGAGATGATGGGTAATGGGCAAAGTTTTGGTCTGATGCTATAGAAAAGAGAGCAAAACTATGTATTGTGTTAACTGTTATGCTATTATATGTGGGTGCCATATAAAGAAGGATGGCGTCAGTACTTACTTAAAAGTACTTAAAAAGCAGTCTGCCGGATCGATACAAAGTCTTGAATAAGAATGACAAATTAATGTTCAAATGTTTTCAATGTGACAAAAATGACTCTCAGATAACTTCAATGACCATCTTGCTTTTTAAGGGAGCAATAATTGGTGAGGCATCTTTGTCATTTCGTTGATAAAAATATACAGCTGGGTCAGCGAAACCAAGCAAAATCATGTGACTGCTCTTGTCACATGATGTCTGCACCCCTGTTGAAACACATGATGCATGCCAGCCCACACCAGACGCACAATGTGGCTCCTGTGCTGGTGGATCTTATGCACTTTTGTCATATTTGCTTCAGGCAGCTGCTCACGTTCATCCTCAGGTTTTTTGGAAGCCCTGCATTCCAACTACAAAGGATAAGGATTGGATTATAATAAAAGTTGTTGCATTTGTTTTATGTGAAGCAGTGAAAAGTCTCCCTTATCAAGAAAAATACTAAAATAACTCAAATATGAATTCTGAAGTCACAAGATGAGTGATTTCAAAGAGAAAGGATGAGAAACTCACATGACGATGGCACCGGTTTAACTCAGAGCTGCCAGTTGCCAGGGGAAACAACAAGACACACATCCCACAGCCATACACATAGATCCAGTGTGTGCAGAGATGGGAGGTCCAAATCGTTCTGTTTCATATGGAAACGGTTCAAATTTCCCTCATGTCATGCATACATGTCCATCACCTGATCAAAGTAACCATAACATCTCTGTCTCAACTTATGTCTCTCCCAGCTGTCCATGAGTTTCCTGAGGACATCTTTACTGTGGAGCAGAGGAGACAAGGAGCAGTGCTCCTCCATGTTCTCTGTGTGAGTATTCATTTGAAGTGAATTCAGTTTCTTTTTGTTGAAATAAAGCTCATAGAAAGACACGGCCACATACTGACGAGTTTCCTGTATTTTCTAGGCCGTCTACATGTTTCATGCACTAGCCATTGTGTGTGACATTTATTTTGTACCATCACTGGAAAAAATATCCCAGGTATGAACAAGACCTTCCTACCATGACTAAATAAAATAAAAAGGGAACAGTTTTTGGATAAGGAGTGCTTATGGAGAAGTTCCCAAGCGTTAGTGAAGCCTGTCCCTCCTTAACCTGTGTCCTCCTAGAACCTCGAACTCAGCCAGGATGTTGCTGGGGCAACCTTCATGGCAGCTGGGAGCTCCGCCCCTGAGCTCTTCACCTCCCTGATTGGTTAGTATCATGTCTGTCCGATCACTTATCACCATGAATACTCCATAAACAGTCCACTTACCATCAATCAAATAGTGTACATTTTTACTTGATTAGGACAGGGAAAAGTGTAAGAACCGCCGATTGGCCAATGTGCTTTTAGATGGATTCAATTTTGTGTAAGAAAAAATTTAAAATATTGATTGTGAGTATAAATGACACAAACTATTTCAAGGTAAATTTGGATGCTTTTGATACAGATATATAATGTATGCCATGTCGTTATGTGTTTTAGGAGTGTTTATCACAAAGGGAGATGTGGGTGTAGGAACTATCGTGGGATCAGCTGTCTTTAACATCCTGGTCATCATTGGCCTTTGTGGCTTCTTCTCTGGGCAGGTACATATCCTGGCTAGCAGTACTGAACTTAGCTTTAAATATGAATTTCACTTTCTGTTCACTATGTTCTTTATGTGCATGTGTTTTTTTTCAGCCCATCTCTCTCAGCTGGTGGCCTCTATTCCGTGATGCTCTCTTCTACATCCTGTCCATACTGGTGCTTATCTTGGTGAGAAATTATGCAAAACTACCAAAGCAGTGCACCAATGTTGCTCTCTGACTGCCTGGCATGAATTTCGTCCACTTACTGTAACACTCATCACAAATTCACTGTAGAATATGCAGCATTGTTGGATGTTTTCCACGTTAAAAGACTTCCCCTTAAGTATTCCTGCAAGGATCTGAAGTACATTTGTGATTTGAATATGGCATAATGAACATTTTTTATTTTATTTGCAGGTGATCTATGATGAGAAAGTTGTATGGTAAGAATGTGATCTAAACCTTTGGCTTCAATATATGGTCAGTGTGATGAAGGTGATATTTGTGAATGTGTGTGTGTTTTTGTGCAGGTGGGAGACCATCATCCTCATCTCAATGTATGGAATCTACATAATCATCATGAAGTGAGAGCCCCCTTTTTCCTCTTTAATTTTTTCATGACGAGCTCCTTCCTGTTCGTGCTCTGAAGTTGCTCAGACTTACGTGGATCCGTGTGTTTGCAGGTTCAACAGAGCTCTGTGTAATTTGGTGGAGACTCACTGCAGTCGAGCCGGTCAGCCGTGTCTGAGCAGCTTACGTCGGACAACCGCTGTGGGAAACATAGGAGACAGTGACACTGACATGGTACCGCTGAAGCCAGGTACGTTTGTTTGTGTGTGTGTGATCCAGCGACTTCCTTAATCAATAGTTGGACTTCCCTAATGATTATTGATTGACATCTCCTAGGAACCAGAGCTTGGCATTATGTCACATTATGGCTCAGTCAGAGCCTCTAGTAGCTAGAACACATATGTATGTACAACTAAAATGTATGTATGGGCAAAAAATGCAAAATACACGTTTTGACAAGTTTTATTTTTGAACTGAAAATATTAAAACATTTAACAATCTGTGCTGCTAATGCCATCTTCTAATTTAAACATGAGTCTCCCACATCTTCCACTAATAAATAAATCAACCATCAATAATCGATTGATCGTTCACATCCTGTGCGTGTGTGTGTGTGTTTCTGAGCCATGGTAAGAGTCCCAGTGACACAGTTGAAAGTGCCAATCAAATGCATTTTTGTCCCCCTGCGGATTTCCATCAAGCTGAAATAGAACTGGTCCACTTTTTGACATCTCCGCTCTGTGTTCTGTGGCTCAGATTCGTGTATGGTGGCCGGTCAGGACTCAGGGGTGGGGATGGTGGATGAGCTGATGAACCTGCACCCCCACCAGCTCTCCTTCTCAGAGGCAAGCCTCCGCCTTCTCATCACCCCGCATTTCCCCCCCTTCACCCGCCTGCGCATGGCAGGACGCATGGTCATCAACGAGGTACCCTGAACGAGTGCTCATCAGGCTACTCTCTCATCACATAACTTCAGGTTCCCTTGGTTTCGCTGCTGGGTTGGTGCGTATTTCAATGTGCAGTGTGCAGCATTTTAGAAACCAGCATACGTTGAAGGTCAAATCTGTGGAAAAAATCAGTCAAGTAAGTGAAAATACCAGAAAATAAAGCGGCCTGAGTAATAAATGTATCAATTCATGGAACTACAACTGCGTCAAAGTCATTCAAAGTTTCTGTTAAAAAAGAGAGGTCGTATTTGTAAGTACAGCAGAACATCAGGACAGAATTTTTAGTTCTTATCGGGAAAATTAAGATGCAAATTTTTATAAGTTAGTTCAAATTTACAGTCAAAAATGTCCATTTGGGACTTGAATCGCAAACATTTTAATAAATAATAATAAACTCAACAAATCAGACATTTGTGAAGATGAAAGTGTACTCCAGACACGTAATACTTCAGTAGTATTGTTAGTGTTTTACCTTTTGCTGTAGAGAACTGAAGTGGAAGTGATTAGTCTTCTCTGCCATGAAAGCTCTGGCAGCTCTGTCTCCATTTGTGCTGGGTAAAGAGCGCCCTCTGCTGGACATACTTGTAAAACAATGAGGGAATCCAACATTCAGCGTACATGAGGAGGCTGTCAGGGGGTACATGATGGCCTCATAAAGTTAGATTTTGAGTTCCTGTGTCAAGCGCATAAAACGATCTATGATTTGTTGATATTAAAATAACACACATGAAACAATTATGCAGACAGACTGAAAGAGATCCGCATTGTGATATCAAACACCATCCAATCTATGCAGCGACAATAAATCAGCATCAGTCCAAAGCCAAAGTCACACTAGGAGCTCATCCTCACTCTCTTGGCTCAGCTGCATGTGTGCTTGTCATTTCCAGTGCCTAAGTAAACTGCAGCCTCTGCTCTCTGCCATGCATGTCTCTTCTAAATCCTCTCTGGTGAATTTGAGGACCTCCCTGGCTGCCTGATCACTCTCCCAGCACTCTTATTCTTAGCTACTAACAGTGTCTAAGATGAAGGCATGTCCATGAGCTCTCTGTCATTTTCTGTGAGTTTTGTCCTCTTTTTCCATCATTTTTCTTCTTTATTGTTTCTCCAACTGCACTCCACCCACAGAGGCAGAGACTGATCCGGGCACGGGGTGGCCTGGAGGAGGGTGGAGCTACCGGCGAGGAGAGCCTGGGTATAAGTGGCTCCTGGGGGAGAGAGAACGGGTCAGCAGCCGAGGGAGGCAGGCAGCACCTGGAGGGTGACAGGGAGAGGGGTAAGGAGGCAAGGTGTGAGACAGAAGGGGAAGAGCAGCCCAAAGAGGAAGAGGAGGAGGAGGAAGAGGAGGGGGAGGATGAGAATTCTCCTTTCAAACCTTTCACTGTGCCAGGTGAGTGGTAACTGGAGAAAAGGACAAAATGAGACCATTACCCCACGCATATTGAGAAACGATCCTGAGCCCTATGAGTACCTCTGAGTCAGTGTGTGGCCGTGTGTTTGTTTTCGTTCCCTCAGCGGGTCGGTGGGTCCTGGTGAAGTGGCTTCTGTCCTGGCCTGTGAGCGCTCTGCTGTACTGCACTGTGCCCGACTGTAACGTGCCGCGGTGGGAGCGCTGCTACCTCCTCACCTTCCTGTCCTGCACCCTGTGGATAGCCCTCTTCTCCTACCTCATGGTCTGGATGGTACGAAAGACATCTCCACAGACAGGCAGCCATAAAAACACACACAAACCCACAAATATATGGCCTCTCTCATCTATATCTCTGTATCTAGGTGACCATAATCAGCTACACACTTGGTATCCCAGAGGTCATCATGGGCATCACCTTCCTGGCAGCGGGTACCAGTGTTCCTGACTGCTTGGCCAGCCTCATTGTCGCCCGTCAAGGTGGGCATAACATCGGGGGTTGAAGCAGAATTATTGGTATTCTTCTTCTACAGCTGTAAAGCATGACCTCTGACATGATTTTCACAGGAGTGTTTTGTGTGTGTTGTAGGTTTGGGAGACATGGCCGTGTCCAACACTATTGGCAGTAATATTTTTGATGTGCTGTTGGGCCTGGGCTTCCCCTGGGCACTGAGAACTCTCATAGTCAGCTACGGATCAGTGGTAAAAACCCTCACAGCAATTCTCACACACTCACATAAGATGATAATAAGTCCAGTGCAGGTTCGCATGATCACATTGTGGATCCCATAATCAAAAGGAAGAAATGCATACAAGAAAAATGTGAATTACAGCATTTCAATGGAGAATAACTCCCAGCCTGTACTATTCATCATTTAATCATATTTATGTTTAAATGTTGCTTAAAAGATAATCTGTCTGTCTGAAAGCTTCATTGTCTGTGTTTTTCAGGTTTACATTAACAGCAAAGGCCTGGTGTACTCAGTGATTCTGCTGTTGGCCTCAGTCGTGCTCACTGTGAGTCCACCTTTTAATCTCTGCACCCACAATACTTTGAATTATTATTCCAACATCTTCAATCAAACGTTTGGTCCTGTGGTTTTACTTAATTACCCAGATAATCTTCGATACTGCAGCACAAATAAATAACTGGGATCCTCTCCGTTCAGTTGAATCTCGTTCCAAACTGGGTCTTTAGTTTTCCTATGAAGGACATGTTTTGTTGCAGTGAGGACAAATGTCTCCGTCTCTCTCCACAGGTTTTGACTGTCCACCTGAACCATTGGAGGTTGGACCGCAGGCTGGGACTCTGTCTTATGCTGCTCTACGCCATCTTCCTCCTCTGCTCCATCAGCTTTGAAAGGCTTTAGAGGACACACACACATACCCATGAAAGGTTACAGGAAAGGTCGAGCACATTTACGGTCCAACGCAAGGACTAACAGAAGTGGTCCAAGTTGTTTTCTACACTCCCCGCTGACATCATCGATCAAGTGTACCAACAGGTGAATTTGCATTTCGTTCATGGTGTGTATCACTGGCTTCCTGAAAAGTACATCGTTCCTCTTTGATAAATGAATATTTTACATGAGTTTTGTACAAACACCTCAAGCTAAGATTTTGTGAACTCAACCCCAGGCCCACTGATAACTGATGCACTATGTCACAACAAATTTATAAAGTATTGCAATTTGTAATTTTTACTGTAACCACATTTCTTTGAATCACAAGGTGTTACTCTGAAACTGAAATTGTGTAAGAAACCCCAAAGTGTAATGATTTACTCTTAATACCACAAGTAACCTCAAAGAGCAGATCACCTTACATGTAGCATATATTTGCTTCTGCACCCGAGCTGTTGTTTCGTGTATAGTTTTAATATTTTCATCGAGCCATTCTGCGAGTGTGTGAGTGTGTGTGTGCGTGCGTGCGTGCGTACGTGTGTGTTTCTGTCTGTGTGTGTACTTCATATGACATTGCATGGCTGATACACATGCTCCAGATAATTGCACTATGCCACTGTTGTCTTGGCCTTGTATATAACGTATGGCCTCTCTTTCCTAAAAGCTTCTCAGCACAGAGATGACATTTTTGTGCTGCTCACAGATGAACAAAGGTGACTGTATGCTACAAGGATGTTGGAAAAATGTGCCCTCCCTGTTGAATGTCTGTGTTTGGAGAGAACTGTGAGTGTATGTCGTTGAGTGGAAATAAAATCCTAAAATGTTCTATGTGATGTTGTTATGGTTTGAGGATATATGAAACAGACACAAAGCAGTTGCTTCATGTTTTTAAAATTTATTGACGCAGCACCAGAACAATTATTCGTATTATTACATCTGTTAAAACCGTTTTAATTCATTGTTAAATATATACCAGTAAAATTTCTTGTTACAAGCTACAAGAGAGAGCTGGAGGTCAGTGTAAATCTAAAACAAACAACATAAAAAAACAAACGGCCAAAGATACATTTTCACTCTTCACCAAGAAAGAATATTTTGATTGTTTTTCTTTTAGTTTCACAGTTATTGACACAGGATAAGGAGTGTGGTCGTCCCGGGGAGACGCCCAGCTTTCATGGTTGGACTCCCAATGCCAAATTTGTCTTGTTGTGATTCATGATTCCAAACAAAAATCTACTCTAATCTCCCTCTCTAATCTGATGTGAACTCATCAACATCATATGAGCATCATAATGACAGCTGTTGTAGCCTGAACGAGGAGGACAAATTGATTACCTCAATAAAAAGATGAAGACGGCAGTAAAATATGCATTCATGATTGTATTCATATCATTGTTGTTACAGTCTTGAAAACTACAAAATACAGAAAAACAAAGAAGAAATAATGTCATTGCATTTAACAACATATTTGTACATATATTTTCATAGCTGTAATCTGAAGAAATCAAGGAATGATTATCGTTATTATTATTATTATTATTGCTGTTGTTGTTATTAGTAGTAGTGGTAAAAGTAGTTCGCAGGTTGTATGCAGTGAACAAATACCAGGTAGTAAGAGGTGAGATAGGTTGAAGCCCAAACAGACGTCCAGTGCGTGTGGACGTGCGTGTCGTCCAATCAGAGCCCTCCGTGCTCCCCGTTTGAGAACCATTGCTCCCTGCTGCCGCCAACGAGCAGAAACTTTTTCATTCCAACTTTTGGGTGTGGGAGAGGAAACGTCCGTGTGTCTCATCAGATACTTGGTTCGGAGAACTTTGTTTGTTTCTAGCCAGACGTGCGTGTGTCCCCGTGCCATGGAAGCCCGCTGTGGACAGGTGCCGCTCACCGTTACGCACAGTAAGTAACAGCTGGCACCAAACGTCGCTCAGCGTTCCACGGCGTCCGTCAGACGTGTGTTTGATCCCGCAGGGCACGGCGGGGTGAACCAGCTCGGAGGGGTCTTCATCAACGGCCGTCCGTTACCGCACGTGCTGAGGCGGCGCATCGTGGAGCTCGCGCAGGGGGGCGTGCGTCCGTGCGAGATCTCCCGCCGCCTGCGCGTCAGTCACGGCTGCGTGAGCAAAATACTGGCCAGGTAAACAGCATCATTCATTCATTCATTCGTTCATTCATGCAGTCAGTCAGTCATTCTTTCAGTCAGTCATTCATTCATTCAATCAATCAGTCATTCATCCAATCAGTCATTCATGTAGTCATCCATTCATTCATTTATTCAGTCATTCATTCATTCATTTATTCAGTCAGTCATTCTTATGTTGAAATGTGATCAAACGTTAATGACATAAAATGTGTGTTTCCGTTTTCCAACAAAAATTCTTATGCAGAATGCGTCGTTGTTATCCAATGAGGTTCACGTTAAGTTTACCCATATACTTTCCACTGTAGAGTTATTGATGAATCATAATGTTGTTCAGAAATGTTGTACATTTCAACAATTTGAAGCAAAAAGAAACGCACGACTCATAACATCTGGAAATATAAGCTAAACAAACAACCACAGTTTCACATTTTTAAGTTTTTTGCAGATTTTATATCACAGATTTGGGGAAATCTTGGTGTAACAGCAGCAAAAAACAAAGACCAATAGAATAAAATAAAACTGAAGACAAAATAATATGTATACGCAAATATGCAAACAATATGCAAGTTATTTAAAGTCACAATGAATCTATAAATCATGTTTGATCATTTTTAAGATTGCCTTAAGTTAAACTGTGTAATGAATTTATTTTCCCGCTCACTCACGGACTTTACCATGAACATCAGCATCTATATTTGATAGACACACACGTTACCTCCTTGTGACCGCTGTCCTTATTGTAAATGCAGGTACAATGAAACAGGCAGCATCACACCAGGAGTGATTGGCGGCTCCAAGCCCAAAGTGGCCACGCCCACCGTGGTGCAAATGATCCTCCATCTGAAACACAGCAACCCCACCATGTTCGCCTGGGAGATCCGAGACAGGCTGCTGCTGGAGCGAGTGTGTGACCATGACAGCGTGCCCAGCATCAGCTCCATCAACAGGTGGGGGGTGTGTGCGTGTGCGTGTGTGTTTGGGAGCAAACAATGTGTTGTGTTGAGGGCGTGTCCTCTGTCTTAACAGGATCATTCGAAACAAAGTCCAGTCTGAGTTCAGTGAAGCGGGTGAGTTTCTCTCTCCCTCCCGCTCTCTTGTTTTTTGTGTCCTCTTCTGAAAAGTTTGCTGATATTGACCTCTGCCCCCTGCAGTGTCATCTGCATCATCTGTCCCCATGGGAACCACTTCTTCTGCTAAGTACACGTATTGCTTCAGTGGGATCCTGGGAATGAGACAATGTCGTAACAAACGCGACGAAGGTAAACGACGTGTTCGCTCGTGTCCTGTTGACTTCCTGTGGTAGCGTCCTTTCTGTATGCGTGTGTATTGGTATGAAAGAATTGGATTCGACAACCGTAAATCACCGTGGCTGACCAGGACAAACGCCTGTCACTGGAACCGAGACACACATAAGATCTCCTTGGACGTGGACACCACCGTTATTTGAATTTTACAAAAACAACAAAAATAATATTAAACATTGACTTTTTTTTTTAAATACAAGAAAAGTTGAAGATTATTGTATTATTAGTAAACATTGTCTTGCGGTCTTAATCAAGCGACCTTTAGAAGAACTGAATTTAAAAGACAATTCCAGTTTTGATGAATTTGATTGATTTGATGATTTGAATTTGATTATTATAATTTGGGTTTTTCCTCCCAAGGTGTTCATATGTGCCACATTTACGTGTTTGATTAAAACCAGTGTGATTGTCTGAGGCCTCGTAAACTGTCAACAAAAGTAAGATTCAAATCACTGCACCGCTCCCTTCACGCTGACACTTAGTCATGAAAGTATTGTTTTATAAAAAGAACAGATCTGTTTCTGGTTCATTTTTACTTTTCTCTCTTTCAGTAAATGTCCATAAATATCTTTGGCGCTGACACTCGGGTCAGGATGACAACAAGCATCCGTTTCCAATGACTGCACCGAGTAGTTTTAATTTGAAAAGATGAAACAACAATTTTCCTGCTCGTAAGGAACAAAAACTTGAAGACGTACTGAGGTTTAGCTCTGCGTGATGAAGGTGTATTTGCAGAGTAGACAGGGAGGCTAAAGTCGATCCTCAGCAGATTGATGTGTAGAGCCGGCGGTGCTGCGTTAGTATTAGTCTGACTGAAACAACCTCCACAGCAGGAGTTCCACCTTGCAGCTCCGGGCTCCTGTCCTCTCTGCCCTGCCGCCCCCCTGCCGCAGCCTCTCATTACGGGCCAGCTTACACCTCCACCTCTCCATCACTGGAGCCATTAGGATAGGAAATCACACAAATATATATATAACTACAAACACACATATACACAGACATATGAACACACACGTCATTTATCATCCCGCTAATTAGAATAAGTGAAGATGGTGGTAGAAAGGAGAGGGGACCGGGACGCCGGGAGAGAGGACGTCTTGTCTGACATAAAAGAGAACCTGTTGTGTCTTCCAGGTGCCGACGTCTCCCGTGGCGTTTATCGTGACCAGCCGTGTTCCCGTAACGATGCGTGGGGATGGGCTGATCCCTGTCTCACCTCCATCTCCAACCTGACCTTTTACAACAGCCTGCAGGCCAATCACAACCCCGGCCTGTCAGGTCAGTCGGTCAGTCCGAGCAGGATGTCCTGTTTGTGATGAGTCGAGGACTGATGCAGGCCTTTGTCCGTTCCTTTCAGGCTCTGCGTTCCATTACAGCTGAAGGGGACGGCGAAGGAAGAGGCAAAATCAAGATGACTTCAAAATGTAATGCCAGCCACCACCAAACCAGTAAATCAAAAGTAAAGTATAAAATGATCATAACTTACTCTCTGCTCTTTATTTACGTCATTTGAGGGTCAAACAAGAATATACACGGTTCGCTCAGAGGCACAATAAGCGTTCATCAGTCCAACATATTATCCACATCCCTGTTACCCCTGTGGCCAATTCTCTCCCCAGTCAGGGGCATCATTAGGGGCCCCGTGATGGAGAACTGTGATCGTTGTCTCTGTGGTGAACTTCTCCCCAGCCTTGGCTCGGGGATGAGGGATTAAATAAAACGGTAGGAGCAGCCAGAGGGACGGGCAGGGTCAAAGAACGGCACTGAGACAGAAATCTGTGGCCAAGAGGGGGCATCAGTCTCCAGCTGGCCTGTAAGGACCAGGTCCAGGTCCAGGGGCCGAAAGTTCACGTGCATACATCCAGCACGCACACATCTACAACGACTTGTTTGGGACAGTGTTGTGTCATACATGTTGAAATTAGCAAATGATAGTCACAATATGTGTTTCTCTCTCTGCCCCCCCCC